>PISX010014267.1:0-53642 GCA_004024625.1 Mellivora capensis
GACATGATACTCTATATGGAAAACCCAAAAGACTCCACCCCCAAACTACTAGAACTCATACAGCAATTCAGTAACGTGGCAGGATATAAAGTCAATGTACAGAAATCAGTGGCTTTCTTATACACTAACAATGAAAATACAGAAAGGGAAATTAGAGAATCGATTCCATTTACTATAGCACCAAGAACCATAAGATACCAGGGTCCACCTGCTTCTGATTTCAATCTTCCTTTACAACGACATTTACAAGAATTTTTTTTTAAAGTCCAGAAAATTGACAAGCCCTGTGACCGTGACTGAGCTGTACAGTTCCATTTACTTTTGTCTCCAAACATTAAAACCACACACACCTGTGATTTGGGCACCAGTTTTGAATTAAGAAGTCCAGTCTCTTCCACCTACCAGCGCATCCTCATGTCACCTACTGGGGGACTGGTGGGCTTGTCTCCCCCCCAGGCAGGGTCTGATGCTACTGCAGACCCCAAATTTGTACCCAGAGATGGGTGGGTGCAATGATATATTGCCATGATATATCTCATGATACCATGTGCCCCATCATCCAGCCCTGGAGCCAGATTTGTGATTGCCTGAACAATTCTGATGACTCCACCAGCCCTGGCCTTCCTGAGTGTGCCCCTCCCCACTGTGGCCACCCACAGCTCTCTCTCAACTCCTAAGTCGCTCAGAGGCCTCCGGGAAGCCCGCTCGGTGCACATCGTGACTCTTCAGGAGTGAGTACTCACATCCAACTGTGCGTGTCTGAAAAGCACTTGAAGAGAGGCAGAGGTACAGAGATGAAAGACAGCCGCAGAGCCACAATCTTCACAAGAGAAACTGCTTGCTCAAAGGGAACATCTTTTTTATGATTATAAAAGTTAGGAGTGCTCACTGTAAAAATTCCGGAAGAAGCAGAGACGTGTAAAGAAGGAAGAAGTTCCCATCGTCAGAGTACCCAGCTAATATGTTGATGTATTGTCGGGAAATTTCTGGTTGTCAAGTGAGGAGGTATCTTTTCCCTAATTCCATAGGTTTTCAAATAATCTTAGGTGCTAAGTTATGGCTTTACAAAGGAGACTTCCAAGAAGAGGCGTTCTTCTGAAATACCATTCCTTACCCTTCTTCCACAGATCTGTCTAGTAATTCAGACTTGTAGACTCATAGATTGCCAGGATAGCGATCCCCCTTTCCAAAGGCTAAAAAAAAAAAAAAGAAAGAAAGAAAAAGAAAGGGCTTATTCATTTCAGGATTTTGAAGAGAAACATTCAGGAAGGATATTTCCTCAAACCCAATCCATCTATCATGCTTCGTAATGATGCCTAGACACAAAACACAAGATCTCTTGCTAGACCAGAATAAATTACCCCAGCAATGTTCATTCCGCGCAGCCCTCCCTCGAACGCACTGTCTCTGCTTCTCATCTGCCGGAGGTTGCCCAACTTGGTCCCAGAAATGTACAAAAGGAAAATGAACGTTTTCTCTAAACAATGAAATCCTTTCCAAAATCTATCAGTATGTTATGAAACTAATTGCTGTTATCACAGTTCATTTGATAAACAAAGAAACTCCATTTTAGAAAATAATTCAAATTGAAGCAAGTATAATGGAGGTAATAAAAATTCTTGGGGTTGTTAAAATGTTCTCATTTCTATTATATAAGAAGGCCGCTTATGACAAGAACTGATAGTAACTAAAAAGATAATATTCAAAGAATGTTAATAATATGCATTAAAATGGGATTTTAGGTTTGGTTCCATAAACTGTCAAACTTGACTCGGATCTATTTTGTACCCATGTTCTAGTTTTAGAATCTAAACCAGAACTAGAATTTGACTAGTGTCTAGCTCATAACTAGTACCTAAACTAGTTAGTTTAGATTCTAAAGCCATTGCAACACTACTCAGAAAAGCATTGTCGAGGCCTCCCACGGAGAGGTTAATAAGAACTGCTCATGTGTGTTAGGCTGAGTTAGAAACCTACAGTAGTGGAGTTCACTCTGGTGAATGGCATGGTTGTGGTCCATTTACCCCCTTCCAAATAGACATCCTACTTGTGAGAAATGTTGCTTCAGGACAGGTAATAGAATGCCTGGTCGAAATAGGGTTGGCTAACCCACGGTTCTAGTGCCCAGGCTTTTTTGTTTTTGTGAAAGGCAGTGATTGACATTTTTAATCTTCCTGTGCAAGATTTCATAGGACGCAAATGCTTCCTGTTAAAATTCCCTGCAAATATGGAGAAAAGCATTCGCAGATGCTCACAGATCCCAAGAACTCTCTCAGAGCATCCCAGGAGCTCTTGCTGCTCCCTAGAAACCATGTTTTTCATCATATTGTGAAAAATAACATGATTGGTACCTGCAATTTCTGACACCAATCTCACATCTAATCTCGGAGGCTTTATGAATATCTACAAGGGACCCAAGGTCTAATTGCAGCTGCGGCTAACTATTGATTTATTGAGCTGTTGGTACCAGGTAGTTTATGAGGACTCTGTAAATATGGGCTGATGATAGTCATGGTCAAGTTCCCGTAATTTCTTAATGTCAGTTTATTTATTTGCAATATTTATGGTTGTATGATAGAATCGAATGATTATCTTGCTAGGGGCAGAAAATGCCTTTCTAAAGGATGACAGTAAATAGAAGCATGTTGTTGATTGGGTTCTCGAAAATATATTTAAGAACCAAGTACTAGTAACTAAGGGGGAAAAATCACCCAAGGAGCTAGAGTCGTGTGAAACAAGGAGCAAAATGAAAACTGAGAAAACACAAGGGTTTGAGGAATCGAAGCTATAGTAGAGACTACGCTGAGCATTCAGGCCGCATGGGGAGGGGAGAGCTGGGGCATCGTGTCCCTCTGTATGGAAGGGGACTGAGATCAATGGTTGTGAGTGTCCAGGAGCATCTTCCACAGCAGTTTCCAACCCAGACCTTTGTCACACAAATGCACGCCACCTGCTTTCATTTGTGCCACGGAGAATTTGGCTCTCACTGCCCAACAGCATCAGACGCTGTCAGGGGCCAGGCTGGCATCGAACAAAGGCTTGGCTTTTTTGTTTAGCTCATTTTCCTGAGGTGAAAGGTCTTGGGGGATGATGGGTCACGGGGTCTTTTTCCTCTAAATTGTCCAGGGCTCCCAGAAATGTGGAGACCAGTGAACCCAAGGTCACAGCAACCTTAAGGTTTTTTGAAATCACTATTTGACATCTTTAGCATCATTGTGGTGGCAAATATCTGTTCCCTTTGTGGCCCTCCTCCGTGCCTTCTCCCCAGCCTAGCCCCATCTGCAACAGAGCTGGGCTGGGAATATTTCTGGATGTAGCATCTCAGTGCATGTATTAACTATTTATTGGAGTGAAGATAATTTTCCAGAGAATCGCAGAGGCCATTTCTTTAGTGTGGCATGCATATCCCTCTGGGATGTGGCCGGAGATCACCCCTGGCCACCTTCTAGCTTCCTCGGAATGCTTCTTCCTACGTCACTCAAGGAATTCTTGCTTTTCAAGGACCCTGGACTTGGATTGTCCAGTATCCTTCCCGCCTGCTGGTGTGGAACTGGAACGCCGTTGCTTCCTCTTCTTGACTCCCAAAGTCCTGCTTTTTTCAGTCTTACATTTTTCAATATCTAATTTTAATCTACCTCATTCTGAGTATTCTTGGCTGGCTTCTCTGAACAACCAAAAACCAAAGGATATCGCCTCGCCCTCAGCTGCCATGTGACTAAGACTTGTGCTACAATTAGTAGGTTGTCTGTCCGTTTTCCACACTGGATGATACACCTCATGAAGGCAGAGGTTACTTTTTTGTTCTTTAACCTTCATGCTAAACCAATGAAAAGAAAGTTCTGTATCCTGCACACACCCAGGGTTATGACCTACTGGTCACATTTAATTTTAACCAAAACCGAAACAAAACAAAAAGCAATAGCAAGTCATCCTACTTTTATCATTAATCTCAGATTGACTGCATTTCTTTTTACTCTATATCTATGTAGTCTAGGCGGACCTATCTTCCCCAAAACATTTAAAAGGGTGAGGGCGGGGGGCAGTTCAAGTTATGATTTGTAAAGTAAATGACTGAACCTTTGGATTTTTACTACTGATAAATTCGCTTTGCCTGAGAATTAATATCATTTTTAGTCAAGAAATACACTAGTTAAAGGCATTGAGTTGTTTTTATTCATTCATTGTTTGTTGCTTTGGAAGGACTGATTAAAGCTGGAGTTTTATGATTGTATACCCCACCATTTTAGGAAAAACAGTATTTTTTTTCCTTCGATATATTTATTATCTGCCTTAAAACCATGGAATCTGGCTTAAGCCAAAGCAGCTATATTTTTCTTTTTTTACAATAAACGCCTTTAATTACCTTTCTTCCAACAACTTTGTTAAAACACACAATGTATCTGTCTCCTGAGGTGAGTGTGAAAAAGGAACCCAGCAGGACTGATTTCTGCCATAATTAAAGAAAAACTGAAAAGGTCAAATACTAGGATGGGGGTAAATCTCAGGCAACTCCTGGGAACAGGTGCCACTCTGCACCGAGACTGTGAATCACTGAACTGGTTATTGAATAATTTCTTGTATGTCTTCTTCCCGACTTGTGCCCACGTGAAACAGGAAACACATCGCATCTTCAAGTAGCACCTGTTTTAGTTACCTTTTTTCTGTAGACTGGTGAATTTCTTTTTTTTTTTTTAAGATTTTATTTATTTATTTGACAGAGAGAGATCACAAGTAGGCAGAGAGGCAGGCAGAGAGAGAGGAGGAAGCAGGCTCCCTGCTGAGCAGAGAGCCTGATGCGGGGCTCGATCCCAGGACCCTGAGATCATGACTTGAGCTGAAGGCCGAAGCTTAACCCGCTGAGCCACCCAGGGGCCCCAGACTGGTGAATTTCTAACAATAAAGCCAGGAAGGAAATAGTGCCAAGATGGTTGGATAAGCAGTTTCATCAAATACACATGAAATATCTACTATGCACCAGCGAGTCAACTTCAGCTAGGTATTAGGGACATAAAAGAACAAGACATGCTCTCTACCCCAAAGGGTTTCACAGGAAGAGACAGTCTTGTAAATAAATAAAATGTATTATGAAAGGCTGCTCTGCTGGAAGTCAGTACAGGGCACCCTGAGTAGACCACAGCAGTCCATCTGAGTGGGGAGACATCACGGATGGCTTTCTAGAAGTGGCATCCCCAACCCTGAGTCCTGAAAGATGGAGTCCAGTGATGGAGGAAACACCTGCAAAGAACCAAGGACCTCCCTTTTGTTCAATTGAATGAATATTGTTGAGCATTTCTAGATGCCGGAAAGCGAGCTAGCCCTGGGGACACCCTGGTGAGCTAAGTCAGTGTGAGCATTTTTCAGGGCTTAGAGTAGAGAATACAGACAGGGGAACAGCCCAGTGGCTATGCTACAGGACCACAGTGGCTCACAGAAAATGTACCTCACTCAGTATCCACCAAAGAGCCGGGCAATTACCCTAAAGCTATAGAGTTAGGCCTGGAGGAAGGGGGTTGGGTGGGGAGGGAGCTGAGGAAGGGAATCAGACATTGCATTCCTGCTCTGGCTCTGGCTTTCTCCCACACTTCACTGCCTCCATCTCCTTTGTGGGTGGGAAGGGTCAACCTGAATAAGAGAACATTGTGGCTGCCCCACAGGGCTTCGAATGCCTTCCCTTCCTTCCTCTTCCACCAGTTCTTTCCATTGCTACACGTTGTCCGAGCTACTCGCTTCCCTCCGTTTCAAGCACCTCTGCCCCAACCCCATCCAAGTGTTACTTAGAAACTTGTCGTGAGGGTTCTTTACATCAGGGCTTCAGGATGACAGTGAAGGAGGTTTTTTTGGTTGTTGTTTTGTTTTTAATGATGGAGCATGGGGGCACCTGGGTGGTTCAGTCAGTTGGGCTTCTGACTTCAGCTCAGGTCATGACCCTGGGGTGCTGGGATCGTACCCCGCATTAGGCTCCCTGCTCAGAGGGGAGTCTCTCGTCCCTCTCCTTCTCCCTCTGCCCCCATCCCGCTCATGCTCTCAATCTCTCTCTCTCTCAAATAAATAAATAAAATCTTTTTTAAGAATAAAAAATAAATAAAGTGATAGAGCACATGCTCTAAATAAGAATGACATTTAGCTAACTAGATAGAATTATAGACAAGAATCCTTCCGGGATGTCCACTATTGATTGCTTCTGCCTTGGAGACTGTGGTGGTGGGAACACATGGCCCTGTTGGTGTGCCCCATGTTGTTTGTGCCCGGGCCATCCTGACATGTCCATTTCTTTTTACTTATCTCTTATTACTGCTCACAGAGCTTCTTGTCTTTTTCTCATGAAGTCTGAGAATGGCTGCCTAATGCTCTTATCTCCCTGACCCGAGCCCCTGTGTCTACCATCTCTCCCAGCCACACTCTCTGCCAGCTCATCAGTGTGATGGAAACAATGACGGGAATAGAGCCTGGAAAACCCTGTTGTCAGGACAGCTTCTTCATGCCTGAAATATGACCCTAAAACATCATCCTGAAGTGGGACACCTGTGTAGACAGCAGCACTGTGTAGCCCACAAGCAGTCATAGACGAAGACCACTGTGTCCAGTGACTTGTGTGGACTTTGCTTGTAGCATCCTGTCCCCGGCACCTATCGTCACAGCACTGCCACACCACTGCTGTCAGGATGTTAGAAGGCTGAGACAGGTTGTTCTAATTATAGCTCAGCTCTACAGTTCCTCCAGAAGTACCCACTCCCCAGATCTCCTCTTCCTTACCCGAAAGACAAAGAGAGGAAACAAAAGTTTCTTGAGGAATGCAGATAAGACATCATAACTTGGGACTCATCAACATTAACCCCAATCAGCAGAGAGAGATGCACTGTGACTGAGTTTTACTGAATTTTAATGGCATAATTTTTAGCCCAGAAAGCATGCTCACGTGTGCCAGAGTGATTAATGGTACAGTTTATGCAGCTCATTGGTCATACTTAAATTAGTTTAAATATTCATCTGTTGTTTTGTTATGATGAATCTCTATTCCATTCTCTTTCTGTTTTCCCTTGAATACTTCTTGTCTGATTGGAAGATGTTTGCCTGAATTTGGGAAGAGGTGCTGGCTGACCTTCTAGGTAGCAGTGTCCCTGGGCTGTCCACGGTGTAAAGAACATTCCATTCTGTGCTGTGAAACGCACATACAACCACACCGTCTTTCTTGGGCCAGATGTCTTGGTGGCTTCGGTAGCTGCCAGCTTAGAGGTTCTGTTTTCTGATCTGGGACAGATGAAACAGCTAGGTAGACTTGGAGATGGTTTGATGGCTACAGGACTTCCTTGAAAATTCATGCCTTAATCTTTTAACACCACCCTTCTGTAAGTTCTCCCTCTTTCATGTGCATTTTCGATTTACATTGTTTTTTTATAATTTAAATCTTAAGTTGGAAATTCCAGATATTCTGCCTTCTGGAATTTTATGAATATTCTTCCCAAATAGGAAGCTCTTCGGGCATTGAAGTTCTATTTGTAGTGGAGAAGGGAAAGGCCATGAGGGTAATTTCAATGAGATATTTTTATAACAAACTCTAAGGTCTTATTAAAATAAAGCAGTGCCTGCACTGGACACTGAGCATGAACAACATCCAGATATGGAAAATGTTCCTTTTTAATCTGTGGCCTTGAGAGTGCAACTTGCCAAATACCTACTCCATAATTCTATCCCTTATGAACTACCCTGTATAATCAATTTAAACCAATTTAAATCAATTTACCCTATATAATCAACATAAACCTTTAAAATATAAGAAATTTCTTCATTATGCCTGAGAATTGACCCTTAGAGAGCTAATTGGATGTAGGATGAAGAATTCCAGATACCAAGGATAGTTAGAGCTCAGCTTTCACAGATAAGCCCATTTATTTGAAAGCTGTGACCTCCAAACCAGCCAGGCATGTCTCTTCATCTGTTACCCTTCTCCCTCATCTCCCAGCCCAAATCAGAGAAAACAAGGTGTGGTGTATACATATCTCTGGTCATGAAAGGTCCCCTGCATGGTTCAGGAATCATGTTTCTGAATTTTCTAGCCTTGGAGGCCACCCTTTCAATTGATACCTGAATAAATTACTCTAATCCTCCATGACACATTATGGTAGGAAACCCAGCTTTGTTCTTAGTATTATCAGTGATTCCTAGGAGTGTGTGGGGAGTATATCTTCTCCTGGGGGGGGGGGTCAATTCTCCCTCTTATTCCCAGCTTTTTTTTTTTTTTAAGTAGGTTCCATGCCCACAAAGCTCAGTGTGGGGCTTGAACTTTTGAACTCACAACCCTGAGATCAAGACCTGAGCTGAGATCAAGAGTCGGATGCTCAACCAACTGAGCCACCCAGGTGCCCCTCATTCCCAGATCTTCAGCACTCCCTATTGAACATGTCACCCTCATGCCTGTAATGATTGGCTTTTTTTCTGCATTACCTAGCCCCGATATACTATACTCCAACTAATATAATTCTAACAGGTTACAGGTTATTGCTGAAGTTGAGAATCACTAAATAGCACATGAGATATTATTATTAAAGCTTATCATCCTTCATGGTACAAGACATTCTTCACAGGCAACCTCTTCTTCCCTGGGCCATCAAACCCCGTTCTTAGGGCTCACTCTTGGGCCTTCTCCTTTCCCCAGGCTCTGGGGTCTCAGCCTCATATCCTTGATATGCCCAAAGGAGGAGATGAATACTTCCTGTTACCTTGGTACTCAAGACAACCCTGGGCCCCTCTTACCAACCTCTGCTCTTTCTAGACCATTTATTCTCTGCTACCTTTCTCACACGTGCTTCCCTGTCATTCTCTGTAGTAATCTGCTCAGTATTCTCATCATTGAAATTAAAGTGTGGGTGAACCCTCCAAACACAACATTCTTTATTATTTTAATTCTGATGAATGACAGTTTATAATAATTCATAACGAGAGAAAAACAGCAGCATCTTTTTCATAAAGAAACGTTTGAAATGTTTGCAAATATGTCAAGTGATGTCAAAATGCACATGTGGTTATATGACAGATTCTAACGTCATGTGATATGTGACAGCCTCTTTCCAAGAGTTGCCACAATGACTATCTGCTTTGCCACAGAACATGGAGGATTTTCTGGCCTGGGAAGAGGAGATAAGGCAAGAGTAGAGGCCTGAGCGCTTCTCACTTAGCACAACACAGTCAGGCTTGACCACTGCCTTCTGGGAAATGGTGGCTTAGCCCATAAGATAGAGAAAATGTTCTCAGGATAGAAAGACCATTCAAAGTGTTTGTGGGGAGAAGACAATGAGCAGCAGATTGAGTAGTAAAATGAGCACTGACTTTAGAGTGCAGAGGGCAAGTAGGGCTTTCATCCGGTCTCTGCCCATCTCCCCTCCTGGGCAAAGTTATAGCCTCTGAGTTTTCAGTTTCTCATGTTTTTAATCACAGAGTTTGAACCAGGTGCCCTCCTACACCTTCTAATTCTCCATAAGACTCCTTTTGGCTCAAAAACCCTGTAAGACTGCTGTTCAGAACTGCCACACTCCAATCAAATTTAGAACCCTAATCGTCTTGCTACAGGCTAGCAAGACTTCACTTGTGGAAATAATGACTCTACACATCAGTACCTGAGGTTTCGAAAGCTAAACATGTCGTCAGAACCAAATTGCTGTATAACTGTTGGAAACTTAACCACAACCCTCTCCCACATCGTTGATGTCAAAACACATCCTCTAAGCCGCGGCAACATCCAGTGTTCCTTGAACTTTCGCACATATTAATAGAAGCTTTGATGCAAACTGTAGAGCAGTTAACCCAAGGGGCTTTGAACTAACATATCTCACTGTAGCCCAGATTTTCTCTCTGGGTTTTCACGTGACTCCATGTGAGAAAAGCAGGAGATTTCAGATCTTAGCAAGGTGCACTAGAAGGACTGATGAGAACATTAGGAGTGTGGTCCACAGAACAGCCGAAATCAGCAGTGTCTGAAAGATCTCTCTCTTTGCGAAGGCCCATCCAGGTTAATATCTAATTTTCTCTACATTACAGCATATATGGAGGTTGTCATGGTAACCGGGTGAAAAGTTTAGCCAAGAGAATCTATGTAGCACTTTTAGTCTTCCCCAGCTATCTAGATTTCTTTTCTGAATCTTTTTTTCTCTCAACTCTAGTCTACCAGTTTTTTGTTGTTGTTGTTGTTGTTGTCTTTCTTTCTTTCTCTCCATATTTTTTTTTTTTGTAATTTGTTTAGTGATCAAGAAAAGATTTTGCTCTTATTTTTTTTTAAGGAGCATCTGGTGTGGACAGTGATGATGGCATGCAATGTTGTAAATGGAAGAAATTATAGCAGTCACCTAATTCTTTATTTTGCTCTCTGTCAAATAAAAACAATTGCCAAGGAACTTCATAAATACAGTCTTAGTCTTCAAACTGTTGAATCCAAATCTCATAAGAGACAAGAGGATCTATATTTTTAACAGACATCTGAGTTAATCATATCAAGATAGTTTGAGAAATGTTGGTCTAATTTCACCATTTCTTTCCATTTGTAGATAAGAACATTCATTTTGGTTATACATGCATCGTATGAAAAAAAGAGGAAAGGATTTCATGGTCTTAGAGGGATTAATGGCCTGACAGAAATGGAAAATTATTCCTGATGTAGCTGAAACAGTCAGTTTGGGCTGTTTCAGCTTCTAGAACTCTCAACTTTGCTGAGCCCCAAATGGCAGTGACTATGGTCCATTAATCACGGAAGTTGCCTTCCACACTCTGCCAACCTCAGTGACACTTTCTAGACAGGTAGCCATGGAGAAAGATTGCGCTCCATGAGAGAAATTCAGATTTTCTTTGGGGCCTTGCCCTTACTCTTTTAGATGTTAATTTGAGTGAGGTTTTTTTTTCTTTTAAGATTTTATTTATTTATTTGACAGAGATCACAAGTAGGCAGAGAGGCAGGCAGAGAGAGAGAGAGGGAAGCAGGCTCCCTGCTGAGCAGAGAGCCCGATGTGGGGCTCGATCCCAGGACCCTGGGACCATGACCTGAGCCAAAGGCAGAGGCTTAACCCACTGAGCCACCCAGGTGCCCCAATTTGAGTGAGTTTTTATCATTCTATTTGCTGCACTTGTAAATTTTCTCTTTTGATTATGCTAGTCAGGTAATGATGAACTCAGCAAAGTCAACACATGTACAACTCCAAAATTCTACACTTAATTTCAGTTATAAATTTCACCAAGCAGCTAGAAAAGCAGCCATAATAAGGAATATTCTAATTAGTCTTCAAGGCATTATGCTGCAGAAAATATGGGATTTTTTTTCCTTTGCAGAGTTTGCTAATTGCCCTCAACAATAGGTATGAATCTCACTTGTTATGCTTTCAGAAAATATATGGCTTTGGCTTCAGCTGGGACACTCTGGAGATATGATGGAAGTTATAAAAAAAAATGTGTTGAACAGCTAGAGAGAACAGTTATGTGGCTGCTGAAATGAAAGTACTTAACAGTATTCTTTCTACAAACACGTTCTAAAAACACTTTGGGGTCAGTGGAGATACAGTTCCCACTCTACAGTTGATGACTTCCATAAATATCAGCCCAACATCTAAACTTTATCTTAATTACAATTTTAAATATGCAAATAGATTGTTGAGGGAAATTGGGGGGGAGATGAACCATGAGAGACTATGGACTCTGAAAAACAACCTGAGGGTTTTGAAGGGGTGGGGGGTGGGAGGTTGGGGGAGCCAGGTGGTGGGTATTATGGAGGGCACGCATTGCATGGAGCACTGGGTGTGTTGTAAAACTATGAATTCTGTTACGCTGAAAAGAAATGAAATTAATTGGAGGAAGAAAAAGAAAGGAAGAAAAAAAATTTAAAAAAATATGCAAATAGAATACCTAAGCTGACTGTAATTTCAAGGGATACATGGTCATATTTTATTCCCAGTCACATTTTTAGAATTCATCTTGAGTAGTGCTGTGAAGACCATCCAACTGCTTCATGTTAAGAGTTGAGAAGTTGTCCTAATAACCAAACTATGAAAGTAAGACCAGTTATCTGCATATAATTTGCCGTGCTGTTTTATGTTTGGTAGAATTGGGTTAGGGAGGAAAAGGGAGAAGTTCTGGATGTTTGGAAGTATTTTTGGGTCCTAGAATGGATGTTCTCTTAGTCTCATAATACCTTCTAATTGGAAGTCCTCATGGGATAGACACCTGGTGAATGGCCTTTAACTACCATCTAACCCATGTTGAATGCACTGGGGAAACAGCATCTTCCAGGGACTGGTGGAGGGCTTGGCAGTTGCCTGTGGTGCTTCACAACTGCTGGAGCCCAGCGCAATTAACAAGTCCTGCTGGTCCTTCTGGAGTTTTTCTTAATCCCCTTTAGATGTCCCTAATTTGAATTATTCTGTGTTATCAACAAAGATTTGACAGTTGGGCCTCAGTGAAATCAGGAACTAGAATTGCAATTATAGTTTCTTAATCATTGTGCATATTCTATTGCTACATTGGGAAAATATTGGGATCTAATTAAAAGAAAGAGGAATTGTTCATTTGTTTAATATGTCACTATTTTTTTAAATATAAAAATAAAGAAAAGCTTGATTATCTTTGATAGTTGCGGTTATCTACCAGTAGGGACTACTGAATATACATGATGCAAAAATTCAATGTCAAGGAATAATATATGCTTGAATAAAGAACAATTACTGTGAGATTTAGAGGATTAGGAATCTAAGTGTTTTTTTAAGTATTTTATAGTTTTTCTGGCTCTTGGCCCATTCTTTCATTTGTAGAATTATGAAAAACACGATTACTTTGGTAACAGTTTTCTTTATCCATCTCTTTTTCAGCAGATGGTAAAGCTCATTCTTTTAATTTAATGTGAAATACATGGTGTAATTTAATTTATAAAGTTCAAACACACACAAAAACTGAACAATCAAAGGGTTTAGGGCTACAACACGTGATCAACTATAAAGAAAATGAAAGAGAGAATGAACCCCAAATCCAGGAGAGTCATTTCATCGGAATCAGGAGGAAGGGGTGGGATCAGGTCTGGGCACCCAGTGTAGAAGAGCAATTATGCCAGTTGCTTGTTAAAAATGGCAAGGAAGTGGGCACCTGGGTAGCTAAGTGGGTTAAGCCTCTGCCTTCGGCTCAGGTCACGATCTCAGGGTCCTGGGATTGAGCCCTACATCAGGCTCTCTGCTCAATGGGGAGCCTGCTTCCCCCTCTTTCTCTGCCTGCCTCTCTGCCTACTTGTGATCTCTCTCTCTCTCTCTCTCTGCCAAATAAATAAATAAAATATTTTTTAAAATGACAAGGAAGCCTTTAGTGAAGACTATCGCGATAGAGTCGAGATTGCTGCAGTGGGAAAGAGAGAGTGAACTCAATTCCATTGACCCAAAGGCTGGAGAGTCTATAACCACCAGGGTGAGCTAGTGAAAAAGCACTGGAGAACTGAGGTCAGTGGGACTAGCCTGTCTGCTCTTCAGCCCTCTGCCAGACACTGGGGATAGGGGCCCTAGTCTTCTTGATGGTTACATGGCAAGCAAATAGTTCCCAGGTCCCAGAAAGACAGTCTTCTGTCTGGCTTTTGTCTTCTCAAGTGTTTATTTTCTCCTCGTGAGTGTATAGACGTTTATCAGTAGTATTACTAGCAGTTTTATTATTATTCTTTTACTCTCATTTTAATGGAGACTGCGGAAGGAGAAGACTTATATTGTCTAAGTAAGGAGAGGTTGGGGCCTAGCCAGGAAGAGACCAGTCTATATAGCTTAGTCACTGCCAAGGAGGCTTTTGAGGCCACGCTGAAGTTCTTTTTCCTGAAACTAGGGAGATACACAGCTGTTCGTTGTGCCATGATCTCTGTACCTTACAGATAATTTATGCATTTTCTCGAGTATTTAGTGGAAGCAGAAGAAATATTGAATAATGCTGAAGAGAAGTATTAGTGGCGTTGACTAAAAGCGGAAACGGCTGTGTGCTCTGGCCAGGGCCAGTAATGGCGGCCAGGGCGACAGCCTCGCAGACTGCAGTGGGGAGAGCCTGCTGGCTGGTCTAATGCATGAACACGCACTGGCGCCTCTCTGTTGTTTTTACTGGCTGTACTCTGTTTCTCCGAAGTAAAGGGCAGTATTTTACCCTTGATTTACTCCTGAGGAGACTCAGGCAGAGAGGGCATTAATTGTTGCTTTCTAATATCACAATAAACCTGCATTCCCTAAGGCTACGTTCCCCCCCCCACCCCCATCCCCAGAACTAAGTTAGCTACTTAGGGAAGATCATTCAACACTTCCAGGTCTCCAGGGTAACATTGCCTGCTTTATTGTTGCAAGCCAACAAATCGCCTCCCATCTGTCTACGCTGGCGGTGTTACCGCAGCGGCATGCCCTAGATGTTTCTCTGGTGGTCTGAAAGAATTAATGTGCCTCCCTAAGCATCCAACTTAATGCTAAGGAGGGACTTGGGCATTGGGGGAAATCTGCCTGGCAAAGAAGTTCAGGAATGACATTGGCAGTCCATCTAAGTCTTACTAAAGTATCTTAGTGAGCTCCACAGGGGCTCCTGGGAAGCTAACATTTTGAGAAAATAAAGAACCAGCAGGTATTGGTGGTGCCCCAGACAGATCCTCTGGACCCTACATGAAGCTTGATATCACAGCATGGGAGTCTGAGGTCAGCATGAGACAGAGGGCAGAAGCCAGCCAGAGGGAGCACTCATACAGGAGACCAAGTGAGAGATGCCTGGAGAATTCACAGCAACGCTGCTCAGACCTCTCAAGGTCAGGAGAAATGCAGAAGAGCCAGCCAAACGAAGATGAGAGAAATGACATCTCAGAGGAGATACTTAGGAGAGGTGCGCTGGGTCCCAACATGGCATCTTACTTGCAGAACATCTTCAAAAATGAAGTGTCCTATACCCTCTCTTTCCTTCTCATCTTAGAGGCTGACAGGAGCCAACCCACAGAAGCAGCAGCACTTGGGCAATGAGCAGAAGAGAACCACTGAGGGACCATTCTCTCTACACACTGATATGGAAGTTGCCTGCCGGTTTTAGGGATTTCCCACGCTGATGACCACTGTGTCTTGTTCCAGCAAATACCTCTTTAATGATCTCTAATGATCTTTAATGAGATCGAATGTTGCTGGGCCAAAAATTTGGGTCTTGGTTCATTGCATCATTTTGCTCTCGTTTAGTACATGGCAGCCACATAGTGGCCCAGTGTCAAATGTCAGCCAAGATCCGTGCAACAGGACTACTGGATCCCAGTGCTTAGAGACTTCCCATTGACGATGCTCCCTAGTCGTCCAGGATGATAACCAGTCACAGAACTTCTGGTGGCTCATACATAAAAACATCATGTAGTCCAGAAGGACTACAAGAAAAGTAGTCTTCATGACTGTGTCTGCCTGCCTGCCTGCCAGCCTTTCTTCCTCTTCTGTTTCATTGCTAAAGACTTTAAAGATATTTCTAAGTCTATATACTTTAATAGTAGGATAAAATGAGGAATTTTGCATAATTGAAATGGAAGATCTGTTTCCCTCAAGTTTTCTTCCTACTCCACCCCCAACCTCCAGAAGGACACTTATACCACTAAGGTTCTGAGCAAGATAAAATAATTCTGAATGTCTATTTCTGAGAATGTTATAATCTGCTAGATTTTAAAATATATACACATTGGTTTTAAAAATTAGAATTAAACCTTAACATGTTTAGTTTGTTTTAGCCATTAATTTCTCCATTAATCATGTCAGATTACATAGTATCAGATTTTGATTGTGTGTATGTGTGTATACATATACACACAGAGAAAGTCTTTTAAGACCGTGGATTGCCCATATCTGTTTAAGTCTTCTCCCTTGGCAGCCTTCATTAAAATGACAGTAAACGAATGTTAAAACCAACAACAACAATGACAACAACGACAGCCATAAACCCACAAGGACAGAATAAAGCAGATGTATGATTCAGTTCATTTTAGGAAGATGGAAAGCTGATGTAGGAGAGGCAATTGATTTAGCAAGATGGAGGGAACCATGGTAGAAAGAGCCCACAGAAAGGGTTACCAAAAGGTAGTCCATTGGCCTTCTAGCCTGAAGGCTCCAGACATGATACACCGGGTATTTTGGAGGCAGAGCATGGACAGAAGCATCAACTAGACAAAGGCTAGTTGAATGTCAGTGTGCAGAACTGATGGGTGCCCAGTATCTTCTTTTTTTTCTTTGTAAATTAAATTTAATTTTTTTCAGTGTTCCAAAATTCATTGCTTATGCACCACACCCAGTGCTCCATGAAGTACATGCCCTCCTTAATACCCACCACCAACCTCACCCAATCCCCCACCCGCTCCCCTCCAAAACTCTCAGTTTGTTTCTCAGAGTACACAGTCTCTCATGATTTGTCGCCCCCTCCAATTTCCCCCAACTCACTTCTCTCCATCTCCCAATGTCTTCCATGTTATTCCTTATGCTCCACAAGTAAGTGAAATGATATGATAATTGACTCTCTCTGCTTGACTTATTTCATTCAGCATAATCTCTTCCAGTCCCATCCATGTTGATACAAGTTAGGTATTCATCTGTTCTTTTTTTTTTTAAGATTTTATTTATTTATTTGATAGACAGAGATCACAAGTAGGCAGAGAGGCAGGCAGAGAGGGAGAGGAGGAAGCAGGCTCCCCATGGAGCAGAGAGCCCGATGTGGGGCTCAACCCCAGGACTCTGGGATCACGACCGGATCCAAAGGCAGAGGCTTTAAGCCACTGAGCCACCCAGGCACCCCATATACATCCTTTCTGATGGAGGCATAATACTCCATTGTATATATGGACCATATCTTCTTTATCTATTTGTCTGTTGAAGGGCATCTTGGTTCTTTCCACAGTTTGGTGACTGTGGACATTTCTGCTATGAACATTGGGGTACAGGTGACCCTTCTTTTCACTACATCTGTATCTTTGGGGTAAATACCCAGTAGTGCAATTGCAGGGTTATAGAATAGCTCTATTTTTAATTTCTTAAGGACTCTCACTGTTTTCCAAAGTGGCTGCACCAACTTGCATTCCCACCAACAGTGTAAGAGGGTTCCCCTTTCTCCACATCCTCTCCAACACTTCTTGTTTACTGTCTTGTTAATTTTGGCCATTCTGACAGATGTAAGGTGGTATCTCAGTGTGGTTTTGGATTGAATCTCCCAGATGGCTAATGATGAACATTTTTTCATGTGTCTGTTAGCCATCTGTATGTCTTCTTTGGAGAATTGTCTGTTCATGTCTTTTACCCATTTTTTGACCTGATTATCTGCTTTTTGAGTCTCAAGTTTGAGGAGTTCTTTATAGATCTTGGATATCAGCCCTTTGTCTGTAGTGTCATTTGCGAATATTTTCTCCCATTCCATGGGTTGCCTCTCTGTTTTGTTGACTGTTTTCTTGGCTGTGCAGGAGCTTTTGATCTTGATGAAGCCCTAAAAGTTCATTTTTGCTTTTGTTTCCTTTGCCTTTGGAGACATATCTTGAAAGAAGTTGGTATGGTTGATGTCGAAGAGGTTACTGCCTATGTTCTCCTCTAGGATTTTGATAGATTCCTGCCTCATGTTGAGGTCTTTTATCCATTTCAAGTTTATCGTTGTATATGGTGCCCAGTATCTTATCATTCTCACATAACCAGGCAACTAAGCTTTCCTTCAAATGAAGGAACTGTTAAAACTTGAAGAACCTGAGTAGGGAGACCCACATTTTAGGGATACTAGTGCCAGCTAAAAATGAGAAGGTTTAGTTAAAGTCTACATAGTCTCCTTTACTCCAGAAAAACAGTGGTCAAACAAATTACCTCTCACCTTACTTCTCCCCCTATGCTCCTGCCAACCAGAAAATTAGAAAAGTCTTTCATGAGGCAACAAATAGCCAAGGATCATCAAACATTGCGACAAAAACATTCACTGTGGTCAGGAAAGAAAAAAGAAGAAATTTTTTGAAAATCAGGATAAACAGAGATAAAGCAGGAAGCAGAAGAAAACACTCAGTAAAACAATGCTGACATACCTGCCCCAATATCGTTGTTAGCAAAGGAATCAAAATAAGACAGGTCTCTTCGGACACCTGGGTAGCTTAGTTGGTTAAGCATCTGTCTTCAGCTCAGGTCATGATCCCAGAGTCCAGTGATCAAGTCCCATGTCAGGTTCCCTGCTCAGCAGAGAGCCTGCTTCTCCCTCTGCCCCCCACCCCACTTTGCTTTCTCTCTCTCTCTAATTAAGAAAAAAATTTTTTCTAATTAAGAAAATTTTTAAAAATATATATATACTTTAATGTACATGAGGGAACTATAGCCATCACATTGATATATAAATAAAGTGAATGAATCTCAAGTGGTAGAATTTTTTTTTAAGTTTGCATTTAAATTCCACTTAGTTTATATACCATGTCATATTAGTTTTAGGTATAGAATTTAGTGACTCAGCATTTCTATACATCACCCAGTGCTCATCACAGCAAGTGCCCTCCTTAATCCTCATCACCTATTCATCCCATCCCGCTGACCCACCTCCATCTGGTAACCATCAGTTTGTTTTCTATGGTTAAGAGTGTATAGAATTTCAAATGTGCAGCATCCATGTTAGAAGTTATAAAAGGTTAATTTTGGAATTACCCAGTCTAATGTTTTCATTAGCAGTTATGTGATTTTTTTCCCATAATCATCTAATCGATTAGCAGCAGAATCAAGTTTAGCATGCAGTTTCCTAATTTCCAATATACTTTGTTACCTAGCTCAACAAAATGGGTGTAAATGTCTGATTAAGGGCTTCAGAAGTACCACAGAATAAACATGTGAGATGCATAGTGTCAACATTATGAATTTGTTAGATATAAAACCTAATAGCGAAAAAATTGTGATAGAAGATCACTGTTCGTTTGTTTGTTTTTTCAAATTTAGAAGAGCTATCTTGAGATGACTCATTAGACTTCTTTAAAAATTTAGCCTAGGAAGTTTGAATAAGGCCTTTAATTTTTTCTTCATAGTTTTCTTTCAAACTTGACATCCAATATAGTCCATTGATTTTTTAAAATATTTTATTTATGTATTTGACAGAGCAATCACAAGTAGGCAGAGAGGCAGGCAGAGAAAGAGGGGGAAGCAGGCTCCCCACTGAGCAGAGAGCCTGATGCGGGGCTCAATCCCAGGACCCTGAGATCATGACCTGAGCCGAAGGCAGAGGCTTAACTCACTGAGCCACCCAGATGCCCCTGGTCCACTGATTTTTAAGGATAGATGGTATAGCACTCAAGTATTTGAACGCATTCTAAGGCTTTGTCATGTGAGTATTTAGAAAACAGAAATTGCTTGTAACTGTCCTCCCCCTCCCCTCTATCACTTCAAATTACAATCCATCCAAAATGGCAGCTTTAGTGGGTTAAGTGGATTAAAGGCAAGAGCCTTATGCCTCTGATTTGTTAGGATGGGAAGAAATTATAGGGCGGGTAGTACGTGTACCAGACTCTCTGGGCCTTGTTCTCTCCCCTCCATTAGAGAATTGAGAAAACTTGGAATTCACCATAGAAGAACCAGAATCTATAGATCAGTGTCTGGCTTGAGAGGTAGATGACTTCTGTATATGCATTTGCAGGTGCCCTTGCTGAAACATCCTTTTCTCTAAAACAACCCCCCTAAAATCTCACTCATCTGTACTCCTCTCCTTGTCTTCCCTGGAAACCTTTCCATCTTGCCCACCTGTTGCTACTCTGGATTTCTGAACACAGTTATCAAAAACACATTTATCATGAGGGAAATAGGAAAACAAAATTAGTCTGACTTCTAAACCCACAGGACCATTATAGTTAGTGTATATGAAGACTTAGTCATGGCATTCACCTGTCAAACCTTTCTGTATCTTCTTGTAAACTATAAAATATCATCCAGGGTGTAGAGCATGTTTTTTAAGGGCAATTGATAACCTGATGCCTCAACCTGCCCCACCTGAAAGCTTCATTCAACGCCAGACACCCATCACTCCAGATCATGAGGCCCCCCCTTTAACTTTTAGTGCATTTCATTCATCTGCATATTTCCCAAGTGCTCTCTGCCATTTGAAACACTCTGATCGTTCAGGACCCGGTTCAAGTATCTGGCATCCTGTGAAACCTTTCTAGTACCTCCCTGTGCTGCCTCCTGTCCCATCAGAAGCTGCTGCTTCCTCTTCATTAAAGTCCCACAGCACCTAATTTTTACCTTTATTAGAGCACTTTTCACAGTCATATGCCTGTCTTCGATATGCCTTCCTCCCTCCCCAAGTGGAGAATTGTTGGAGAGAGTCAAGAAGCATGTCATAATTTTCTTGTGTTCTGGAAGTTTAATGAGTATCAAACCTGCAAAAGGATTAGGTTAAATGTTTCTTTAATTGGATTTATATAAGAGTTTAAGAGTGTTTTCTGTTATTCTATTTGATGCTCATGGCAATGCCATTAAGCAGGAGGAGTTAAGTACCCATAGTTAACTCTATTTGATCCAGTAAGGCAACTGAGCACCTATGAGAGATCGCGACTGACCTCAAAGTCATGTCACCAAACAAAGGCTGAGCCAGTACTACTGCCTGGGTTTTCCAACGTCCAGTTTTGTGCTCTACACCATGGCTGCATAACATCCACTGGGAAGCAGGGACATGATGAAGAGGCAGGGACACTTGGGGGGGTGGGGAGCTCAGCCTCGTTTAAGCAACACTCATGCACACATCTCTTCCAAGGTGGTCAATGCTGGGACTTTTAGGGTCTCTTTCTTCTAAAATTTGTGAGACGCCAAAGCAACAGAATGCAAGATCAGTTTCATTTCTGACACTTTTGTTCACAAACTGATTCAAGAAATCTTACTATCAAGGCTGCCTCCTGAATTAATAAACAGAGGCTTTATGAGGAAGGATTCTCTTTTCTTTCTACCAAAGCTGCTTTGTTCCTTGGGCGTAAACAAAACTATCCCTTCTCTCTCTAAATTGGCCAGAGAGCCAACCTTGTATAAATAAGGACTTCTTAGCTTTGGTTCTGGATGTCAGCTCGTTCTCTTGAGGTTTTTAACCTACTTAAAATTCACTTGTTGATCTTTAAATTCACATGTAGCTCGAGGCAAACATTTGAATTTCTAAAATGAAACCATGTGCCCAAAATAAGCTTACAGGAAACAAAAATAAGACAAATAAATGGAAAATCCTCCAAAGTAGGCAAAACCATTAAAGTGATAATGCTCTAACTTTCTGACCTAACTTAAAAATAATGTATATTCAAGATAAGCTTAAAACAATGGAGGCACTCTCCACCATAAAGCCTTCAAGAAAAGGCAGAAAATAACCTCAGATGAAACTTCATTCTATGTCATTTCTCTTCCTAGGATCCAGCCTTAGATAGTCTGACCGAATTAGTCTGGAATGGAGCCTTAAGATCAGTATTCATTAACTTCTTAGGTGATTTGAATGTGTGCCAGGATTAAGAAACCCACATGAACAATACTTGGAAACCATTCAAACAGATGTTTACTGTATGCTTCCCCTCTCTACAAACCCTACCACACAACCTGCCCCTTCCCTAAACCCCACTCCCCCACCTCACACCAAATTTCATTCATCTGTATATTGACTTAATCAACAAGGTGAATATTGGCTTTGTGCAAGGCTCCATGTTTTCATCCCCAAGAAGCTCCCAGTCTTGGTGTGGAGAACATGTAAAGGTATATGGAGACAGTAGCAACTCTCGGGATGGAGGGAGGGCAAATGAAAAGTGAGCAATTTTTTTTTTTTAAAGAAGGGAAGTAATTTCAGATTTTCCTTCAGTTCTGATTTTTTTTTTAATACTGCCATTAAGTACTGGATTGGCTCATGTTGTGGGTGGGAAAGAAAGGTGGAAGCATACCTAGTGGTTTTAGATAATTGTACATTCTGGACTTGGCACTTTCTACCACAACTTCTGTTTATAGCTTATAGATATAAGACATGAATAAATAGAAATAATTCCTGAATAAACAAGATTTCTATGGAAGCATGTGGCTCTGTCTAGCCCCACTATTCTGCCTTACTACCTATCTAAGAACAAAATGGACAGTACTGAGATTACTCCCTAGTTGGAAGGGAAATTTGTACTGACATAGCCAACTACTATGCTTTCAGGCAAATGAATATTGGCCTTTCAGAAAAGGTAACTTGCAGGCAAGTTGAGCCCCAAACTGCAATTAACAGGAAACAGAGCTGACTCAGTATAACAGTAAGCCCCCAAACCCTTATTGGAAGGGTTGACCCTTCTATATGTTCAGATGTAGCTAGAGAGGAAATAACATTGAGTCTGGATACGGTGCCATAAAAGATACAAAAAACCATGATGGGCCACAAACATGGAGCCTTTTTGGAGTGGAGAAGAGCAGAGAACCATGGTATTCCAACTCTAGATTAATCTGAGGCTCCCTTTGTCTGCTGCTACCCAACAGAAAAAAATCTAGAGCATGAAAAATGACCATAAAATGTAATATTCTCTCTAGTATTTCCTATTTTTTCTTGGCATCAGATTAAAACTCTATGAAGTCAGTGCAAATACATATATACACCTAGACTATCAAGAATCCCAGAATACAATCTGTGTGTAGAGGAGGAATATCATGAGTATAGTTTGAAATAATTCATTGTAAATTATCTCCAGTTTAAAATAGTCAGCATCTACTGAGAACCCACTTTGGACAAAGCATTGTGCTCAGTGCCAGTGTTAAACAAGTAAAATGAGACAGAACCCCTGTTGAGTATATACAAATAAAAATTATCCCCCCCAAACTCTAGAGTGTTCCTACATAGACATTCTGGAGTGAGCTACAACCATCAAGCCAAGCACCAGGCTCCTGTGTATGGTTCTGGGAATGTTGAATGGTCAGCTCAGGATACAAAACCCAAAAAACAGATGCTACCTGTCATGTTACCTGATTTTAAAAAATTTTTAAGTGTTGTTAAAAAAAACAATGCAAAATTTACAGTCATCATTTTTAAATGCACACAGCTCAGTAGCGTTGAGTATATGCTCATTGCCGTGTAAGCAGCTCTCCAGAACTTTCTCATCTCGTAGCACTGAAACTCTATACCCCTTAAACAACCACCACATGTACATGAGTGTGAGGTATCCAAATACTTAAATTCACAGAAAGGAAAGTAGAATGGTGGTTGCCAGGGGCAGAGGGGAGGGGAAAATGGAGAGTTGTTGCGTGATTTCTTCTTAAATACCAGCCTTCCCTTTGACTTCTGTGCTAGGCATGTTGACATCAGGGCCACCTGTCTCCACCCCTAAGGACCACCCCTAAGGAGGCAGCTTTGTTCCCGGAAGTGCTGTCTCCCACCTGGCCATAAAGGCCCAGCTTCTGCCTGCACCCAAGTTCTACTAGCTTGGATCTGCCCCGCTGTTCTCCTGAATCCTTTCTTTCATGCCCACTTGTAACTGCTCTGCCAAACATACTTGTTTACTGCTTTTCACAGACACCAGAGCACACCCCTGCTTGGGTTTTCATTATCCATCCATGCCCAGCCTGGCTGATTGTTCTGCTCTTAGCCCAGGCTGCATACATCTGAGCTCATCCCCTTTCAGCAGCCTCAATTGGACTGCGTAATACGCACCCACCCTCCACCACCCCACTCCCCAGGATTAACAGGTACCCATGTTTTGGAAAATGCCTAAATCGGCCCCGCCCTTTACATTCTGGGAAGCAGGGAACAGTGAAGGAATTCAAACCAAAAACCATCTCAAAAATGTCATGGTTCCCTATCCAATACATGGGAATCTTGGTCTCCAGCACATTACTATTCATACATCACACAAATATTCTATAAATTATTCCTGAGAATTATGTGCAAATTTCAGTGCTCTCTAGACAATTCTAAATATCAGCTTCCATGCAAGACTTTACCTGCTAAAAGCATCTATTTATGGTCTGACACTACGTTTCTGACGTCTTGGCATGATACATACTCCATCAGCCTGATGCATTGCACCTCCCAGTGAGTCACGGTGTCACTAACTCAGAATTAAACATGTTGCTGAAGCACTTTACAGCCCTTGCAAAGCACATAAAGGCTGTTTGACAGTTACCCTCAGGAAGGCAAATAATCAGCACACCTCTGATTCCCTTATTATTAACCATTATAAAATCATGTGCTGTGATAAACGTACCTAACAAAGACATTGATTTTTACAAGACTTCCCAAGAAGAAAACACATATATTTGATATAGGAAACCCACAGGGGGTCCCTCCATTTTCCTTTGTGTCTTCAATTTGCTGGGAGCCACTCCTTGTATGATTTCGGCTTTCACCTGTCAAACTCAGGCTTTGACTACTGAGTTATGGAAAAGTCACTGCCCATTGCCTTCACTACAATATGAAGGGATGTCTTACAAAGGAAAGGAAACAAGTTTTTTGGCTATTTGTCATTAGAAGGCTATTTTTAACTCAAAGATTTGAGTTAACTCTACTGATCATTCTTTCCTTAAAGTGCTTCTTTCCTTGAAGGAGCTATGCGATCATTCCTCACCACTATCCTTCTGACAGGGCCAAATAAGCACTTATGTTAGATGTCCACAGATCATTTCCGAGGAGTCTTCTGAACATATTCATAACATAACGTAACAAAGGTTTGCAGAGGGAGTGCATTTGACCGCTCAGCGGCATATTTGACTTCATCATTCGCAAGGTGTTTATTGTGTTCTAGATGGTTAAACACAGGTTTCAACTGAGCTCGCGACAAAGAAATGAAAATGACCCATGGTAAATTTGTCATATTTACAAAATGAAACCAAACAGACAAAAAGCATAAGGGGACAGCACAGTGAAGATGAGAAGCACTCCGGCTGTAAGTCCATGGGGCTCTGAGTTCCAGCCTAACTTGGCTCACTGATGGCTTACTGGCTGTGTTACCTTAGGGGAGGAGACTGAGCTTCAGTCGTTTAAGTCATAAAAACAAGGGCTAAATAGCAGCCAGAATTCTTTAAACTGTGCAAAGAACTTTATACCTATTAATCATTTTGACTCTTACAGCTCTCCTACTCCTGTTGACATTTTATAGCAAAGGGAAGGGAGCCACAGAGAGGTTGAGTAATGTGCTCAAGGATACACAGCAAGTAGGGGGCAGGGTGAGGATTCTGAACCCAGCAACTTGTCTTCAGAGTCTGTGTTTTAACCACCAGGCAAAGTTCCCTCTTCTAAACATCTACCTTGCAGTTCAAAGGGGTGACGTGTGAAATTTCCTCTCACTCTGCCTGGCAAATTGCAGGTGTTTGTAAGAGTTCATTTCCTCTTTAAAAACAGATAATAGCAGTAATTCTACCACTAAGAATGATGCCTTATATCACTCAATATGCATATCAGAAGATATTCACAAAGGTGCAGAAATATAGTTTCAGAAAATCATCATTGTCATGGATACCTTTTATTGAGCACTTATTATATGCATTATCTTATTTAACCTTCACAGCCATCATAACAAGTGGGCATTATTATCATACCTGTATTACAGATCAGGAGGCTGAGGTTCAAAGCTGCATGGCCAGTGATAAATACCAAACCCCATGATAATCAAACTATTGCACTATAACATGGACTATCAGAAAGAGAGAGTATGGAAAATATTATCATTATGTTCATTTTGAAGCTATAATTATGTAACGAATTTCAGAATTATAAATAAAAATTAACAACTGGTAAATTCCTACTTACGAATGACTCAGGCTGCTGCAATATCTTATTAATTTGGGGGCCACCAGGAAATTCACCTTTACCCTCTGGACTTCAGAGCCCTTATCTACAAAGCAATGTCCCTGTGTTATTTGACTATCATGGTAAGACATCACTGTAGAGTAATGTGACCAGATTTTGGAAGCACATAGAAAGAGTAAATTTTTTATGGAAAATATCAACGATCAAGAAATAGCCTCTAAATTAGACATTTGTTTAGTAAATAAAGTCAGTTAATCCTCCTCTGGAGAGCATTTAATTCTATTAAATAAATATTAATTTGGGAACTGCAAGTGGGTAATGGCATTTTATTAGGTTTGATGAATGGGAAGCAGTTATACAAGATATGGCCTCTCCCAGTGAGAAGCTTAGAACAGCAAAGGAACGTTGTGAGATGAGCACTGGGGTATTAAATGCTATCTCAGAGTAGTATGTAGAAAAAGCATAAACTGTGTATTTCCCATAACTCCTATTTACTCCGTGAGGCTCCCATGAAAACATCATTGTAGGCTCACATGATCTTTGAAGACAATGAGGAAGATGTGGGACAGATTTGGAAGAAGAAGGCATTTCAGTTATAGAGAATCGTTGGGAATATATTCAAGGGACACTAAAGAGATGGACCTGATTGAACCCAAAAATTCGTACTGTGGGGGCACATGGGTGATGTGGGTGACTCAGTCAGTTTAGCATCCAACTCTTGATTTCAACTCAGGTCATGATCTTAGGGTACTAAGATCGAGGCCCCTCATCAGGCTCCATGCTAGGCGTGGAGCCTACATAAGATTCTCTCTCTCCCTCTGCCCTTCTCCAGCCCACCTCCCCCGCAAAATTCATATTGTGGAAAAGTAGCTATAGAAGTTAGTTGAGAAGAAATGTTCTGTTATTCACCTAGGGATTTGCATCTTTTAATACTGAATTTTCTCAGTTTCTATCAATTGAAAATATTGACTTGCATGTTATATTACCCAAGCATATCCGGAATTATACCTGATTCCCCATGTTGCAGCTCTACTCTCCAATCCTCTCTCTTTTTTCTCAAGGAAGTGTGTTGGGTAGATGAGTAAGAACAGTGACACTAGTGTAGAGCTAATTACTCTAATTTATTAAATTTGGTCATTGGAGGCCTTAATACTTGACTTACCAGCAATCAATTTGTTGTGAGTCAGACCCCCTGGACTGGGAGAACAAGGAAGAACAGGCTAGGTAGGAACTTCTCCTGCTGGAAGTTAGGCAGGAAGGATCAGCAGGGTTGAAGGATGGACCAAGATGGCAGCAGTGGACTAGAAAGAAAATGAAATGGTTCAAGAAACATTTTTAAGGAAAAATAAATTTTAAAAAATATTTGTTGAATGATGAGCACGTATACAAAACTGTAACACTCACTAGAAGAAATGCACAGAAGGGGAAACAAAACAATTATACAATCACACAAATAATAATGCAAGGCCAACCACATCAAAGAACCCAGCAGATGAGTAGGTTGTATACTATAGGATTCAGAAATAAGATGACTCAAATTTCTCACAAAGTGGTAAGATATATTTGATACTATTGTCCTCATAATATTGCCAAGCACAAGAAGAATACGTTTTATGAACGACCATGACAGAATGTTGAAAATAGTTTACATGTAAAAAAATAATTGTGCCATAGAGTGTGATCAAAATCTGATACTGGATTAGTGGTCAGAACCTTTCTCTCCTCTAATACTCTCCTTCAGTATTAGTGCCCAAACATAGCTCTTGATTTTAATTTAACCATTGTGTACAATCCATTTGACTACTGGGCAGTTGTTGTACTACATGCATATATACTTTGCATCTAATGACATGCGATTTGCAGGTTATAGGATCTGTACATTGTAACGTTCACCTTAGCATACTTCCTTATACTATCCTCATTTCACATTCATTCCTGCTTTACCCTTAAGTGTGCTAACCTCTTAATAGTTCTTTCTATCTGGTTTCCTAGTTGGACTTACCACCACTCCTCTCTGGCCACCTGATGTCCCTCGCCAGTTTAGGTGGTTCCATTATTGCCTGGAACTCCAGGTCTTAAACCTCTGAATAATCCCATCTCTAGAGGCCGTCCTGCCCAAGAACAAATTCCAACAATAAAACATCTAACTCCAATTTTAAATGTCTTCTCTCTCCTGCCTTCTTTACTAATTTCTTTTTTATTTGCTAGAAATCTTAATGTCTGCTGGACAGCTTTCAGAACCAACCTGCCTTCTCCTCTTCAGATTTTCATTGCCAAATTCACATTTATGCTAATGAAGCATTGTGTTTTTGTGAATATGAGTATTTTCAGCCTGGCCAACATTAGTACACTTCAAGGGGAAGTTACCTATTTTATCACATGCTTTAATGTTAATAAATTACAACTAATTAGTATTTATAAATTTAAATCAAAATGCAGAGAGTACATTTATTCTAGTAATATAATTTCTCTAGAACAGTTCTATCATCCATATTAAGTCAGCTGCTTTTGTTTAAATTTGTAATAATTAAGCATAAAAGAAAGCTGTTTAATTTTACATTTGTGATACTCAATGGTCTGTTCTTAAGGAATATGTAGGATTTTTCATCTTGGGAGCACAAGAGCTTTTACAAAATGACTGTGCTTGTCCTCTTATACAGGTACCGCAGTACTGATCCTGTGTCCGGGACATACAAGTGCTGTGGTACTGATCCTGTGTCCGGGACATACAATACTGTAGTACTGGTTCTGTGTGCAGGATGTATAAGTACCGCAGTACTGATCCTGCATCTGGGAGGTATGAGTACCTTGGTATTGCTCCCGTGTCTGGGACGTACAATACTGTAGTACTGGTTCTGTGTCCAGAATTACTATTAAACATGGCACTTGAGAAATTGGGAATAGACCGAAATGATGCTGCTTCTTGGGCCCCACCCCACTCAACCTGCCTTCCTAGAAACCAGGCTATCTCTCTCAGAATCTCCTCTGATGACTCTAGTTCATGTTGTGGGAAAACTATCTGCCATTGGCCACTAAGTACAGTCAATTCTCGTTAGGCACAGGAATTCTGTCCTAAAAAAATCACTGCCAACCCTGAAATAGCAAATACTGAACCATTGCTCTGAGGGGAAATATAAGGTTAGGTTTCTATGAACCTCCCTCACTGTATTTTCACCAGCCCATCCATATACACAAGAAACATTTTTACACAAGAAAAAGCCCTGCTTTTTGTGCATTTCAGATGTAAGGCTCTTTATTTAATATAAATTTGGGTTCCATTAGCATTGAACACTTGGCCACCGGCACTCTAGCTCATGCCTGAAGGAAACTTAAGTACCATACATTTTCCAGAAGGCACATCTCAGCCTTCTTGTGCTCAGGGACACAGCACTCAGCACTGTGCTCAGATGCCATTTTAATTAGCAAAATCACTAACAAAAAGGCAGAAAATGTGGCACTAAATAGACCACGGAAAGGACGTTTCTTTCCAGTGTGAGGTCTGAGGCAGGAAGGCGGAGTGTCACCTTATTGGACGGCAGGTGGGAATATGTGTGTCAGGCGACTCAGATTTTTTGCCACTCGGCACATGCACGTGTCCTTGAACAACCGTAAAAGCACTGTGAATGTCCTTGGGGTTACAAATAAATTTTAGCAAGTAGACAAATTTGCAACTATGGAATCCATGAATAATGAAGATCAATTGTATCATCTTTTTAAATAAAAATGAAAGCCACAATCCAACCCAGGATTGGTGGCAGAAGGCAGCTGACATTGGTTGAACTTCTGTTAGAACCTAAGTGCCTTACATTTAATAACACATTAATCAGGGACCCATAGAATGTATTTTGATGTGATTTGTCTTCACGTAGGACAAATATCATTTCTGTGTTCAGTTGGCCTATGTTCTTTTCTCAACGGTGATCAAAATTAGACTGGGAACGTTTGGCACCGAACATAAACAGAAATGAGAGCACTCATATCCCCTGCAGAAGCTGATCGTTAAGTATCCATCCAGAAGGTACACAGCATCTTTCCATTGTGGCTGTGAGTTTTGTTTTTTTGTTTTTGTGTGTGTTTTTTTTTTTTTAAGATTGCTATTGAAATGAAAACGCAGACATTGTACTGGCTGATCTTAAAGGGAACCTCAGAGTTCTCATAATTAAAACAGTATATAACTAGTGCAAGGATAGACAAAAATTACCCCTGGAACTGACAAGCATATCAAAAATACAGTTTATATAAGAATTAGTACACTAAAGGTGGTAATTCAAAATAGGAGGGGAGAAGACAAATTGTGCTGAGAAAATTCTGTGACAATAGTTTTTTTTAATAAAGTGAGTTTCTCTTTCACATTAGATTCAACAATAAATTCCAAGGAATTAAAGACTTTAATGAGTAAATAAAAGAATACTAAAAGTATTTTTCTTTAAAAATTTTATTTATTTATTTATTTGACACAGAGAGAGAGATCAGAAGTTAGGCAGAGAGAGAAGGGGAAGCAGGCTTCCCGCTGAGCAGGGAGCCCAAAGCAGGGCTCAATCCCAGGACCCTGCTGGAATCATGATCTGAGCCAAAGGCAGATGCTTAACTGACTGAGCCACCCAGGGGCCTCAAATAAAGTATTCTTCTAATTTCTAAATGAAAAACATTTCTTACAAGCATAAGAGAGAGGAAAATTGATAGGCAACAAACCACATAACAAAATTTCATGTAGCAAATGAGATATCAGCAAATTAATACAAAACAAAAAATTCATTGACAGAGGAGTTATATATGTAATACTTTTTTCAAAACGTTTAAAAATCAATCACAAAAAAGTAAAAGATAACAAACAATCAGGTCACAAAAGAAGATCTAGGGTTTTTCAGAAAAGGTGTAAAAACAATGTTGAAGTTCTTTCAAATCTAAGAAATACAAGCAAAAATAATATAACATTTCATCATCTCCGAAGTTGGTAAGATTTTCATTTTGGTTTTTGTACAATAAACAAAAAATAATGGATCATTTCTGACTAGCAGTTTTGCAAAGAAGATTAATAGTCTTTAAAATATTTGTAGTTCCCGAACAAGGATTTTCACCTCTAAAATCATGTCCCAGGAAAATAATTCTAGATCATGCACATTATTTTCTTAATACATTTTTCATCCCAAAATCATATATAATTGTGAACAGTATAAATCAATGACATCTGTCCCTCCCTCCCAAAAAAGGAAGAAAGGGCTAATTTCTTCCATTTGTCTAAATACATTCATATAGCCATATAATGTCATTTCCTACAAATAAGTCCTCTAAAAATGTTTCTGAAGACTGTTTACATGGATACATAATCATGTTATAATTTAGATAATAAGTCATCCCAGAAAACTGATACACTATTATCCCAGTTTTACAAATAATATATTTTTACATATATTTACACGAAGCTTGAAAGAAACATAATGAAACTGTTAACAGATTATTGTTTTGTCAGTGAGTTTGTGGGAAACTTACATTTTCTTCTTTATGTTATGGTTTTCTGTGTATTCCAAATATTGTAAAACATACATAATTCATAAACTTTAAAAATTTGGATCTTAACTACCTCTTTTTGCTTAATTTGCAATTTTACCTTTTGTGATCCAGTAAATTTAAGTTTCTCAAAACAGTCAAACTGAATATTTAACATTCTACCGATTAATGTTTTTTTAAATGCTATTTTCCTTCCTAGTAATACTGTGTACTTTTAAATAAGGTATGTCCTCAGCTCTGGCTGTGCCTGTTCAAAACCAGAAATCCTGCCAATTTTTAAAAATTTAAACTTTTTATTCGTATTTTGGGTCATAGTATGACAGATAAATGATTTGGCGGAATTTTATCCTCTTTGGCCAAAGAGAGATGACAGAAATGTGAGCCAAAGAAAGGACCAACAAAGATGGGAGAAAATCTGGGACATTTTTTGTTTTTATTATTACTTTTTATGACCATTATGCTTGTGAATTATTTATAATACTGCTACAAAGAATATTTTTTAGTAACTCACAGGTCTCACTTCCAAATGATGTGTTGTTTTGTTTTTATCACTTCAAATTTTATGATTATGTGAGAATTACAGGATAAAGATAATACATTTTATGGGTTGTCCGATCATTATGAGAACCATTATGAATTTTCCCTTATTTTGGGGAAGGCCTTAGTGAAGGCTAGAATATTTAGGCTTTGGGAAGTTTCTGTTTGCCCACCTCCATTGTGTCACCGCCCCGAGAGGTGATGGGAAGGGTGAGGCCGAGAGCTGGGAAGGCTGATTGTGAGACATCCCTCTTCTGACTGGTGCTAGAACTGTGGGCAATTTCTCTGAGACTCAGCTTCCTCATCTATAAAATAAGAATGAGTCCAACAGGTATACGTCTAGTAATCTGATTTAATCACGAAATGGGTGGGGGGGAGGCCATGTTGACCTTAAAGAGTCCATCAATGTGACTTGTCTTACTGCCCTTTTTTTTTTTTTTTTTACAGAGCTATTTAATAAAGAAGTTAAAGTTCTGTTCTTCAAACGAAAACTATGGCACCAGGCAGTTTGAGCTCCTCCAAGGGATGTGCATATAAGCTTTAGCAAACACTGCCAAGTTTTGGAAATTAGCCTATGTTCCCTAAAAACAACTTTACTAGAGTAGAAAGGCCAACCCACATCCTTTAAGGATTGGCCATGGATCCCACCCTGGGATCCATGTGTCTATATGGTCAGTAAGAGCCGTAGCTCTATGCTGATCAGACCCTGAGAAAACCTGACAAGTTGCAAACCACAAACAGAAACAAACAATATCAATAAAACCCTCAAGTAATCCCTAGTTTTGAGCCATGTCGAGTCTAGGTAAGCCTGCCAAGGTTAGTTAGGGGCAAAATGTTCGCCTGAGTACATAAATCAATGAGCAGCTTTTATGGCCTTTGTGGACCTCCTGGAAATGATTTTGTAGGCTCTCTGCCAAAGATAATTGTTTGAAATGTTAATATTCATTTAAATATTGTTCCTGACAATAATTGATTCTTTTCAAGCCACTTTGCGTTGGAGCCAGTAAAAATCCTCTCCCAGCTGCTTATAGGATCTTATCCTTCTGTTCTCTCTGGGAGAAGACGATGCATCCATGTCACCTAAAAGGAGTAGCAGAGACACTATAGATCAAGCCAGATCTCCTGTGCCCATCTCCAGTTCTGTCACCAAATTTGTGACCTCCAGCAAGCTATTTAATTATTATACCCTTCAACCTCCTCATCTGCAAAATATAATAATGATAACATTATCCTCCGAGAGATTCGGCAGCTCATACATTACCTGGTAAGACCTAAATAAATACTAGCTACATCGATTATGATATTTATCAAAGCAGTGTATGTCATGATCCTATTTTACACCATTCAAAACTGTTTCCTGATTCACGAAAGGACTATTTCAGACAAACTTTTAATTCTTGCAAAGTTCTTCCATTGCAAGAAAAGAAAAGTATCATCCTGGAGAGGGCTCTGTGCACAGTTAGGCTTTTCATGCCCATTACCTGCTTCCAAACAAGACAGTCAGAATCCTTACATTTAGATCACCATGTTTTTTTAACTCAGGCTTGATCACATGACTCAACTACTTAAACCAAGTTTAGGTTCCTTCCTTTGACAGCCCTTTGTAGCTTGGCCCAGAGCCCTGTGCCTTCACGGGAGAACTCTGCCTAAAGTTTTGTACTGAATAGCAAACAGCTGCTCCCACCCAGCCTACTTGCAGTGGCTTTAGATGAAAGACATGCAGATTATAGAACATTCTAAGGTGGACACTCCTTCACTTGCAAATTTTACTGTACTCGCTAAGGAGGGAGGAGCTTTGGGAAAGAGACTGACAGAACAGAATTTAAACACTGGGAGAAATTTCTTCTATCATCCCACTTATGGCATTTTCCAGCCATTTTGTGTTTCATAGGGTGGCCAATACAGTTGGTTTCTAGGATGTATTTTGATCAATATTATCCAAAGCATTTGCAGTTTTCCCTCTATATATGTAATTTTATTGATATTTCAAAAATGTTTATGAACCTTAACCCATAAAAGTTCTCTTAGATCACAGCTTTGCTGGTGTGATATTGTTTTTTAACAGTGTAAACCGTTTGTATATGCAGTGACACTTGGGATCTTCTCTAGCAGAGCCCATTCCTTTAAATTCTAAAGAAACCCAGAGTAGCCTCTCTGCTGACCCAATTCTGTGTTTTTCTGCAACATGCTCACTGAGCACAGACCCCCCCCCCCCCCCGCCAAATGAAGATGAGACAGAGACGGGATCTGTGGTTCCTCATTCTCCATCCCGCAGAATCAGTTCTGCTGAGCTGAAGGTGCTTTTAATATTTTTGTAAAATGTGGTTCCTAAACATAGAACAGCCTCTTCTCCTGCCCCCGCCCCAAGGCACACTGATCTATTTCACGCTGAAGTGCGTGTTTGTGTCGGAGTTCCTGGAAGTTAGGATGGGACATGGTACTGTAGGGGTGATTCAAGAGATCCCCAGTGCCATTGTGACTTTCTGTTTCTGCCTTTGTACCCACTTTAGAACCTAATCGCTAGATAAGCTCTGATCCCTACAATTAAAAGCTCAAACTTTATAGCCAAGCTCATCTGGGTTTGAATCCTGTTTGCATCACTTGCCTGTGTGACTTTAAGGGAAGTCGCTCATATTTCCGGGTCTCCAGTTTTTCAGCTGTATACACTCGGTGCCTGCTTGTGTACACTCTGTGATTGTTGTGAGCCCCAAATGGCATTCAGAGCTCTTGCTGCGGTGCCCTCCACATAGGGCTCTGCTGTTGTTGCTGGGGACGTAGTTCAGCAATTAAGAGATCCGCAAAGAGCAGGAAGAAATCATAAGCCTTGAGGCAGTATCGGTCATTGGAGCAGAAAGCATGAGGTGGTAAGCAGAGGGATACGCCAATAGCTGAGAGCTGCTGGGTTTCCCAGCTTTCCAGGAGGACTGATTGTTCAGTAGGCCGGCCAGACTGCGTGCGGCTGACACGTTGGCAAGAAATGGAGACGACTCAGTAAAACTGACTTGTAGCAATTCTCTTGAAATATTGTCAAAAGATCTTAACGCAGTGTTTCATTTACTTCGGGGTTCCATCAGCCCGAAAGGAATTCCAAGGAAAATAGCAGTGATAATACATGCCCCCTTTTAACATGGGTTGTTATGAGATTAAAACGTGTTTATGAATGTGGAGTGCTTTTGAAACGAAGTTCTACACGAATGTAAGGTGGTAACAGATTATAACTATTATCAGCATTTGAAGTCAGGGCTAATCATCTAGGAGTTTGACTAATAGAGAAGTAAGAGATGATGGGCATGACTGTGCCTCCGACCCTCAGTTACAATTTACTGAAGGAACTGAAGGTTGTAAGATCCTTCATTATAAACCGCTGAATTTCTGTAATGTCTTAGAAGTGTTGCCTATGGGACTGGCTTGAGTTTTAGAATTAAACCAGCTTGGGCTTTAAATTTGAATTCTACCACTCACTGGCTATGGGACCTCATAGAAGTTGCCTCGATTCTCTGCACCTCCAATTCTTTATGAAAAGCGTTTCATAAAAATTTAGTTAGAAGGGCACCTGGGTGACTCAGTGGGTCCTGGGTCCTGGGATTGAGGCTGGCTTCAGGCTCTCTGCTCAGCAGGGAGCCTGCTTCCCCCTCCCCCTCTGCCTGCCTCTCTGCCTCCTTGTAATCTCTCTCTCTGTGTCAAATAAATAAATAAAATCTTAAAAAAAAAAAATTAGTTAGAAGAGTTGGGGGAAGTCACCTGGCCTCTCCAGACACTCAGCGAATGGATGGATGGATCCCTCCCACGATTTTGAAACAAAGTGATAGAGTAAATTGTTGCCCTCAAACTTTAATCCACCTGATAAAAGACATGCAAAACAAAATGATCCTTGCACTGTGTTTCTCTCACTTGAAAATATCTTCCATAGCTTAATATAAGTAAACTGCAGAACAATGTGGTCATTGCAACGTTGCAATGTGCTCAAAGCAGCAATGTGGTCATTGAAGCCATTCCAGAAATAAAACACCCAGAAACACCAAGCAGATGATGCTATCATGGTCCTCACGGATTCCATGTCATCAGTTATCCCCTAGGACGAAAGCAAGGTAATAGTGGAGTCAAGTTTATTGGTATCTTTCTGGTGAAGGTGCTTAAAACAGAAACTAACCATTCATGAAGCCACCGCAGTGTGTGGCCTCCAGAGTGCGTTGATGGCGTGTCTGAATATACCAAGCGATAGCATGGAGTTTAATCGGGCCGTCCAGGTGAAAGCATCCTTCCAAGCCACATCACTAGCAACAGATTTCCATTAAGAATTGGCATGCTTTCAGGGCCTGGGCTCTCCCAGAGCAGAGAGAACAGGCAGATGCAAATTCGTGCCTGCCCAGCAGGCAGGCAAGCAGGCAGCGTGTGTTTATGCCAAGGGGAAGAAACCGTACCCTTTCCACATGGCTAAACAGCTCGGCGTGCAGCCTCACTCCACGGGGCATCTCTCCTCGCCTGGGAATGCCCCGGGTGGTTTGGAGCAGTTCAGAGTCAGGATCTAATTCACATGGCAATACCTGGCTCTTAATGACCCTTATTTTCACACCTACCATTCTCTGCACACAGAAATCTCAAGGCAAGAATGCGGCAGGCACAACCAGGTCTGTGTATAAGAGGGAGTGCTTGTTTCCTTCCAGAGACTGTCCCTGGGGGCCAGGGGTGGAGCAGCGGTGGGGGGTTGGCTGCAAAGGGACTGTCAGATTTTCATCTTTTGGTTTAGATACAATCCAGATACATGTAAAATAGAAGGAGTGAATGACCTTACCCAAATTTTGATTTCCCTCCAACATTTTTTCAGTACTACTCTGTACCTAATAGATAAATGGGTGTTAGAAGACAAATTAGTAGTTGCCCTTGGGGGACAGCAGTGAACAGAAGGGGCACAAAAGGGGGCTTCTGGGCTACTGGTAATGTTCTTGGTGTGAGTTGAAGCCACGTGGGCATGTTCACTTTATGAAAATTCATCAAGCTGTATATTTATGATCTGAGCATTTTTCTTCAGGTAGTTTAATTATGCAAATTAATTTAAATCAATAAATTTGTGTGCATTAGCTTAAATTAACAATTAAATGAAATTAAATTGTATAATTAATATTTAAATATATACACACATTTTTTCAAATATATATATGTAGGTAGAGGAAAGAAGACATGCAATTTGACACAAGGTCCGTACCAAGTTAGGATATATTTAATAAAAATTAATATTTGGGTACTATTAAATATTTTGAGTTTTTAAAAACTGGTCAAGAATTTGAATTGCTTTGGAAATTATAATAATGTTCCATGTGAAATAACCATTGTCAGTGTCCATTTTACAATACATTTCCAGGGATATTTATTTTTTATTCATTCATTATAGGCTTTTCAGCATCATTTACGGAGTATTTGAAATCCAAGCTGGAACCATACATGATTGCTGTAGCACTCACTTTGTTTCAACAAAATATTTCAACTAAGGCATTAATTGGATCCACTGGTTTTGCTCAGTGGAGAAAAAGTATCATTTATTTCATAAATACAGCCGTGTTGATTTTTTTTTTTTTTTTTATTCAACAGACAAAGATCACAAGCAGAGAGGCAGGCAGAGAGAGGAGGAAGCAGGCTCCCTGCAGAGCAGAGAGCCTGATGCGGGGCTCAATCCCAGGACCCTGAGATCATGACCTGAGCCGAAAGCAGAGGCTTTAACCCACTGAGCCACCCAGGTGCCCCAGCCATGTTGATTTTTAAAAGTCATCTGAAATAAGCTTCTTAAATTAAAATATCTCTAATATCAAAATAATATGAAAAGTTTTAAATAAATGTTCTATATTCACCATAATCTTCCTGTAGAGAATGTGTAGTAGTTAAAAGATAAGACTGGAGAATGACATCTTCAAAGTGTTGAGAGAAAGATAAACAAAAATTGAGAGAGCTTGAGACCTAGAGATTTTTATTAAAACAACTTTTGACTCTGCCAAAATTTAATTAGTAGCCTCCTGTTAGCCAGAAGCCTTATCGATAATATAAATAGTAATTTAACACATATTTTATATGCTATGGATATTATATGCTGTATTCTTATAATAAAGTAAGCTAGGGAAGAGAAAATATTATTAAGAAAGTCATAAAGCAGAGAAAATACATTTATAGTACTGTACTGTACCTATTAAAAAAACCCTCATATAAATGGACTTGCACAGTTCAAACCCATGTTCTTCAAAGGTTAACTCTGTGTGGGTGTGTATGTGTGTATTTATGTATCAAATATGTGTGTGTGTACTTGTTTATTTATTTATTTTGCCCAAGACACCATAGCTAGAAAATGGCGTGGCTCAAATTTAAGTCTGGGCTTCTTAACTATTATGCTGCTAAGAGTTATCATTCTTCCCAAGTTTATTTCTCCAGTTTTAAGCCCACAACATATTAAAAAAGAGAATTGTAGATGCAGATAACAGCAAATACAAGTTGGAACAAACACTGGCAGGTGTTAAAAAGGGCAGGAATGCAGAAACCTCAGAAACGGGCGTTACTCCAAGAAGCTTATCACTAGCACATTAGCAAGTGAAGTTACAAGTTAATGAAACAGTCATTAAAAAACTTTACTCTGGGACTCCTGGGTGACTCAGTCGGCTGAGCACCTGGCCCTCGATTTCTGCCCAGGTCATGGTCTCAGGCCTGGGATCGAGCCCCCAGTTGGGCTCTGCACTTGGCATGGAGTCTGCTTCAGATCCTCTCTCTCCCTCTCTCTCTGGCTCTCCCTACTTCAAATAAATAAATCTTTTTTAAAAAAGCCTTCTACCTATGTCAAGAATTTTTCTTTAAAGCTCTGATTATATTTTAAAATATTCTGGTTTTTTGAAAATACAGTTTTGCATCTGAATGATACCCTGACACCAAAAGGATTTTTACCCTCAAGTGCACTATATAGATGGTACTGGGGAGAGGTCAGCTTCATTATACGGAAAACTCATGCCTGAGCAATGCCAGGAAATACCAATAAAATATATAAATAAATTTATAATTACATATATATAATATTTTAAAATATTACTAAATAGTCCTTTCATACCCACAATGTGCTAATAAAAAGCAAAGAATTTTTTAAACCTATTTAATCATCTTTTTTTTTCCCCAAAATCCCCCCCCCATGATTAAGGTAGAATTTGGTCTCTTTTATCTCAAAAATAAAGTATTTCCTAACAACATTCATGGCTGGTTTCTCATAGATTAAATGTAGAACACTTTTTCTGATGACTTCTCACTCCCAACCCCAGAAACATATCCCAATTTTATGTGACCAAGAGCATATATCTTCCTGTCCTATGTCACTGGGAGAATCTCAATTCTGCTTAAAATGTGGATAAAATATGGGGCGCCTGGGTGGTACAGTCAGTTGAGCACCTGACTCTTGGTTTCTGCTCAGGTCGTGATCTTGGGGTCCTGGGGTCGAGCCCCACATCGGGCAGTGGGCTCAGCTCAGAGTCTGCTTGAGATTTCTGCTCTATCTGCCCCTCCCACTTGCACCCTCTCTCTCTCTTTCAAATAAACAAACAAACAAACCAAACAAATAAATAAATAAATCTTTAAAAAGAAAAAATGAAGAAAGAACGTGGACAAAATACCTAGTATGAGAGATATAGATGAAGAAAGAGTAACGTCTCGTGGGAGGCGAGGAACATCTGTAAATGCTTTTTAAGAGGAGAGAAGCTCCTGGAACAGCTTCCCAGCCGCACTGCCTTCCCGTGTCATCGACACGGCTCCTGAAAGGCAAAGAGCAATACTGTTAACATCATTTCTGAAGGTGTGAGTTGTGGATTTTGATTCTTTTCCTCTAAATACTCACCTTCTGAAAACTCCTCTTCAATCTTGGCTGTCAATAAGTTTTATAAATGCAATATACAAGTCTTGAATTCACCACGGCCTGCTTGAGGCTTATTTATTTTTTGAAAAAGAGAAGCTGGAGGAGTCATTGGAAAATTCATGGGTAGTTCACTCTTCAAGGTTGTGGTGTGCTCTTGCAATGCCATAAAAACTTCCGGAAGACTACACATGGCCCCTTCCTTCATAACAAGTGGCTTTGCTTCATCACTGTCTGAATAGCGTATTAGTTAATCAAGGAAACAATTATCTTTCTATTCAGATAGCAATAACGTCTTGCAGCCCAACTCCCACCTCCATCTTCTTCTGTACTCATTATCACAGCCTGTTTTGTAATTGGGTTTCAGGATTCTCTCATGTCTCTCCTCCCACCTCCACCCCTGAGTTCAGAAAATAATAAAAACACTGTAAATCTCCAAGTAACAAAAATCTTGCAGGACTTAAAGCTAAAGTCCATCATATCACCTTCCTGAATTCACGATAGTTCATTTAGTATGTGTCTAGAGCAAGGTCTGGCGAACTGTTTTCACTGTGAAGGGCCAGGTCATCAATATTTCAGGCTTTATGAACTATGTGGTCTCTGTGATGACCACTCAGCTCTGCCAGGGTCCTGTGAATGCAGCCACAGACAGCGTGTGAAAAAATGGGTGTGGCTGTGTTCCAGTAAAACCTTATTTATTGATACTCAATGTTGAATTTCATATAAATTTCATATGTCACAATACAATATTTTTTATGTCTTCTTCAGCAATTTAAAAAGGCAGAAACATGTTTTTGCATGGCCTTTGAGCTGCACAAAACAGGCACCAGGCTACACTCGACCACAGGCTACCCCTTTTCTAGAAGATCAGCAGAATGTCTAAAAGGATTTCTCACCCTCGGCACTATTGACACTTTGGGCCAGATCTTTCTTGGTTGTGGAAGGCCATCTTGTATATTTTAAGATGTTTAGCAACATCACTGGCCTCTATCCACTGGATGCCTGTAGCAGGCCCCCCACCGCCCCGAAGCTGTGACATCTAGAACGTCTCCAGACATTGACGAATGTCCTTGGAGGGCAAAATTGCCCCTGATTGAGAATCACTGGTCTAATACGCTAGAAACTTGGAGTACACCACGTGAGCTAATCAGCTGCCTAGCACTTTCCAGATAGCTTCATGTATCACCTGAGAGCTATCCATGGGATTCTTAAGCTTCTAATACAGAAAAGACAACAGTGCTTCCCAGTTAAGAGCCACTAAAGAAATCCAAAACCTAAGGTAACCCATCATGTAACTTGAACAGAAGGGTTTGAGTATTTATGCAAAAATATCTACTTTGGAGTTTGGAGCCAGTGTTCCCTGCCCCTCTTTATTTCTTTTATATCCATTTCCAATCCTTCTTCTTTCCACCCCCTCACACTCAAAGCATATGGCACGCACCTGGCTGTGGACAGCAAGGATCAATCTAATATTTAATTAAGTGATTTCATCTATTGACCAGAACACCAAGATGGCAAGGCGAGAACTATGTGATACATAGTTTATATTAAATTAAGAACCTAAATTGATTTCAAAGGCACAGCGTAGGGAATCCAGTCAACGGTATTGTAATAGCATTGTATGGTGACAGAAGGCGACCACACTTGTAGTGAGCACACCATAACGTATGGAGAAGTTCAGTCACTATATTGTACACCTAAAACTAATGTAACATTCTGTGTCAACTGTACCAATTTTTTTTACCAAAACAAAACAAAACAAAAAAACAAAACCCTAAATTATTTGCTATAAATCCTCTTCCTACATAAATTTCCCTCCTCTCCAGAATTTTTCTAATGTTGTGAGAGGTAGCCCTTACCTCTTTGGATAGTTATTTAGGCTAAAAACACATAGTAGTTTATGTCCTACACTAATGAGGCCAAAGCAGAAACACATTCTTCTTTTTCTCTACGGTTTTTTCATCTCCAGCTTTAAATTATTAGTATAAAGAAACTCCTGTTCCCCACATGAGAGTATATGTGTACCGGGTTTTACAATTCATCACAGGAAGTTTTTCTGAAAGGTACTAAAAATTCTTCTATAGAATGCTAGACTGTATATGCTAAAGAATATTTTCTCTCATATTTCTTTATAGCCTGATAAATAACTATTGATTCTTCCTGGATATATCATCCAAATTATGAATACTTCTGCCTTGGCTTCCTGCAAATTCCTGTGGATACTTAATTATTTGATGTCTTAGTATAAGGAAAAATGAATAATGCTTTTTTTTTTTGCCTACAATATGAGGTTTCTTGTGAATAAAGGACAGTTTTCTCTGCTGAAGTAAGGTCTCTCAATGAGTAAGAAAGTCCTGTAAGATCGGTCTGAACAGTTCATTTTTATATATGAAACAACAAAAAAATTATGCCTGTTTAAGAGACAGAACCAGGAATCTGCATCTTAGCCTCTTGCTGCTTCCTTGACCTTGACCTACACTTTGTTTTTTTAACCCCCCGAATCAAGGGTTGGACTGTGGAATTTCTAAAACCGACTTGGTGACCTGGTTATAGCCTGAGAAAGCAATCAGAGAGTATCACCATTACATGCTACAGCTATTTGAATATTGGTGCCAAAGAGGTGCCCAAATTTGGAATCAAATATTTGAAAGATTTTGGTGACAAGTTCAAAATAGTCTGTATGTCTTCTTTGATATTTCCTACCCATCCACCCCTACAGTCTTTACAGGTATTTATCTGTAAAATCTGGGCCATAAGAACTAATATAAATGATACATCGCATAGTTCAATGTAATGAGAGACTTAGGTTATTATAGACAACCTAGAATTAATTAAATGTGAAAAAGCAATATTTTTTTTTTTTTAGGATTTTATATTATTTAGAGAGAGAAAGAGCACGAGAGCAGGGGGAGGGGGCAGAAGGAGAAGGAGAGCGAGCATCCCAAGCAGACTCAGGGCTGAGCACGGAGCCTGACGCCAGGCTTGACTCCACGACTCCAAGACCATGACCCCAGCCAAAACCAAGAGTCTGATGCCCGACCAACTGAGCCACCCAGGTGCTGAAAAAGCAATGTCTTAAGAAAGATGAGAGTTCAGGTTCAATAGCACAAATACTCTCAGAGTATAGACCAGTAGTGCTCAACAGTAGGGTGAGTTTGTCCCCTAGGAGACATTTGTCAATGACTACAGACATTTTTCTTGTCACACTGGGGGTGGGGGTGGAGATAGAGTGTGCTGATCCTGTCTAGTGAGTTGAGGCCAGAGATGCTGTCAAGTACCTGCAATTCTCAGGACAGGCTCTCACAACAAGAGTTACCTGGCTCCAAATGTCACCAGTGCCAACACTGGGAAACCTTGGTGTAGACCTCTTAGAGTTCTGATTTCTAAGTAAACTTTGGACATCAATTCTGTGTATCTCTTACTTTCTACCATCACAGGAGCCTTTGTCTCCTATCAGCTTGTTAGTTAACATAGTGAATATTAATAGTATATTTAAAACAAGGTTTTTTGGCATAAGCCTACCTATGTAGACAGAGTTTTGCCAACACAGACTGTATATGCATGGGGTAGACTCGATCTAACAGGGCGATCTGAGCTAGAAGGTCTGCTTTTCTTCCAGCTAGACAAATTTTGCAATACATACCAGTAATATGAGAGTGCCAATTTATATTTTGTTAAGAAAACATTTGATTCTGCATGTGTTTCTACCTGTAGTTCTGAAAGGTACATTTTAATTTCTCTGGAGAGTAATTTCGGCCTCTTTTTTCCTTCACCCAGATATCCCCTGTTTTGCTGTTTGAGAGCAACATCCCACAGACCATGAATGTTGGCTCTTCCCATTTTGAGAAACACTGAGGACACTCAAATAAATAAATTCAGAAAGCCCTGTCAGAGTCTCTCACAGGCCAGAATTTGCACAGCATTTGTTTATTAAATCTTTCTGTTCTTCAGATGTAAAACTACATACTCAAAACCAAATGGAGGTGGTACAATTATACATTTTGCCTGAATTATCTCATCAATAAAAGTATCACCTGGCTAATTGCATCTCATTAGAATGGGCCTAAAATAGCAAATAAGCAAGTGCCTTATCCAGGTATTTTAATTTATTTTACATACTATACAAGGTCCCAATTAGTTGATGTACACTGTTATTTATTTAAAGGTTTTAAAAGTAAAATTCACTAAGCTGTAGATGATTTATTTTGATCCTGTTTTTCTTATAATTTTTATTGCCAAAATAAATTCTTTCTCGTCTCATAGGCTGGGATCCTATCACAGAGCAGTACAAGTGTGTTCAACTGCATCCGACCTTAATAAATATGGTCTCAAATATACAAAAGATCAATGTACTTAAAAACATAATGACTTAGTCCTTGACTTGTATGATCTTCCTACCCTCCATTTCATCCAATCTAAAGCAATAAATAAAAGGTATTAAATACTTATTTTTTACATTCTTACCTTGGTTTTCCAAAAAGAAGAAAAATTTATACATTTTTTAAAGGGCAAATGCACTGAAATCTAGATTTCGAAATAGGTTTGCTTTACCTTACATTTATATAAAATTTCAAAAAATTCAGCAAAACTGTATTTTTAGAGGGGAAAAATGAGAAGGACAAATTTTTTTAGTGACTGAATGGTAGTAACCACATTGAGTATTTCTCATTGAATTTGTCATTGTTGTCCTGTTCACCAGTATTCTGATTTTCCTTCTTCCCTTCTTTCAAGCACATGGGTAAATTGCATGAATTGAAATTGAAGTTCAAGGTAGCCACGTGGCTTGCTTTGACCTATGATGTGGGAATAGGAATAATGGGCCACTTTTGCATCAAAGCCTTAAAAGATTTACTTATTTACTTTAGAGAGAGAGTGAGCTCACAAGTGTGAGGAAGGGGCAGAGGGAGAGAATCTTCAAGTAGACTCCCCGCTGAGTGCAGAGCTCCAGGTGGGGCTCGATCCCCCGACCCATGAGATCATGACCTGAGGCAAAGCCAAGAGTCGGTTGCTTAACCGACTGAACCACCCAAGGCTTTTAAAAGCCAATGTGCAACTCACCCCATTTCCTCCTTCCACCATCACTGCAGACAGCAGTCCTCCAGATGGTTGAGGTCCTATCAGCCTGCGTCCCAGAGTGAGGGTGATGTAGAGCAGAGCCTGCTTTGCAATGAACATGGAGCAGATATAAGAAAGAAGCATTTGCTGTGTAAACCATGGAGGTCAGGGCTGTTTGTTCTGCCAGCTCATGCTAAGTGATGCACCTGCCCCATCAAGCATTCGGCTATTGGTATAGATGCCCCCAAGGAATTGGGAAGAGCCTGCAAAGACAGTTTTGAATAACTCTCCATCTACGCCTCCCCAAAGAAATGTAATAATTCAAGATCTACTTAATGGAAACCTTCACTGTGCTAAATGTATCTTGTCTAGGACCACCTTTACTGATATTAGTGAAGATAATAGAGCAGGGGGAAATGTGAGAAAAAGTAACTTCAAACGTCAACCGTTGTGGGGATCTTGGTTGTTTCCTCATCTTTGCCCCTTGCTGTACAGAGGAGCATGAGTTCCCAAAAGGCTATGTGAATTGTTCTCATCATAATGCTGTTTTTGTGGTGCTCTTCCACAGAAAATCTGTGTGTGTGTATGAGTGTGCATTGGGGATGAATGGGGAGAAGACAGGGGAGTTAGGGTATAGATGGAAACCATGCATAGTTATAGTATATAGTTATGTGCTGAGAATTTATATCATGCATGTGCTAAGTGCTGGATTTGAGATAGGAATAAGATACAGGGACTCCCCTAAAGAAACATAAGACCTCAATGACAAAACAATAAAGAAACATGGAAAAAAGTTAATAGCTAAGTGAAATGATGCAATTAATAATAGACTGCTGTATATTGCAACAGTAAGGGCTATTGCCTCTCAAAGGGTGATTTTGATTGAGTGAGAGGGACCTGGAAAGCTTCATGGAAGAGATGAGAGCTAAACTAAGCCTTATGAGTGTCAAGGAGAAGAAAGATGTGTCGAGGAAACTGGGGCCCCAGAGGAGTGATTTTTCCCAAGAATATGGTAAACAATGTTGATGTTGGAAGATTATATGGCAGAAATGTGTGTAGGAAGTGGGCCCCTGGGAGCAGGATTGGAGAAGCCAGCTATGGAAAAAGGAACAACCAGTTATGGGCCTACAGATGAAGTAAGCAAAAAGAAGGCCATTAGAGTGGGGGTACAGTGAAAGGATCAGGTGCATGCCACATTTCAAAAGGGGAATCTCAACAGTGGGAGCTGAGTGGCAGCAGGTAAACACTGAAGGGGTTAAATCAGTGTTAAGGATTTATGGACCACAAGGACTAGGTCCATAATGGTGTTACAGCCCAGATGGCAAGACCTGGAGGCTGTCTGATGAACTTCCAACAACTGGTCATGCTGAAGCCCAGGAGAAGAGTCAAAGCCAATAATACCCTTCTCTCATAAGCTGGCGGGGGGCGGGGGGCACAGTTTGGAGGGAAGCAGTATTGATTGAACCCTTTGCTATATACACAGGCACAAAAGGTGGGGCCATACAAAGAGATGGAAGAGGTCACAGAGGCAGAAGTTATAAACAAACAAACAATGAGATGTAGAGAAGAACCAGGATATCCACCATGGTATGACAATCAAGAGAGACAGAATTTCATGAAGGGGGGGGCGGGCAGCAGAATTAAAGAGAATGAGGACCAAAAAAGGCCATCAGCCTTGAAGTTTGGGATTTTTCTGGTTCTAGAGGAAGCATTGCATTCAATTTTGGGAAAAGCAAATTATAAAGGGTTGGGGAGGAATAGGCGACGAGGTCTGTAAAAGACACTGATATATACTATCACCCACTCCAGATTAGCGGAGTGAAGAAGCAGGGGCCTGAAGGGGACAGCAAATTTATCCAGTTGTTTTGTTGCCTTGTGTTTTGTGAAGATAGCAGATAACTGAAAGCCAAGGAAAACGATATCAGGAAGAGGCTGAAATGTAATGATTTTTTAAAAATTTATATAAAATTTATGAGGGGCAAAATTTACAGTTGACATTGACATTTTCTCTTTTAGCTTTCAGAGTAACATTAGAGAAATTATGTAAAGGTGCAGAGCGAGGGCAGAAGGGTTCTTCTGACTCATTGCTCTTTCCTGCACAGCGTGGACTCACTCATAGGGAGGAAGACTCTGGAGATGTAGCACTTCCAGAGGGTGAAGTGGGGAGTTCAGAGTCTCGGGTAGGTTAACGGGAGAAGCGAAGGGATCTCTATGGCCAAAGGCAAGGGAAGGAAGTAGACTGGAGTTTACGTGTTTGACTCACCAAAGAGAGGAGTAGCCCCTTCTTCCACAAAAGCAAAAACATTCAAACATTCTGCATACCTTACTCCTTACGCATGGAATAAGATAGAAAGAGGCTGATGATGTCTATTTCTTAAGACAATTCTTTCCTTAACTGATGAGTTAAGCCGACACTTTTCAAACCGGTGTCTGAAGCTCCCTAGCTGGCCGCAGATGGACTATCAGGGATCTGCCTAGCTCCAAAGCACTGTATATGATAACCTGAGAGATTTCTCTTGTGTTACAACAACTCACACAAGTGAGAAACATTTTCATGGAAGAAGACTGTATTTTCTTAAGGCAGTGTTTCTTGATCTAAATTCTCACAAGGCGCAGAATTTATTTTTCCTCTAATGCATTCATTACTCTAAACCCCGTTTGCAGATAAACCTTATTTGCTGCTGCCACCTGGTGGTAACCGCTTGAGAGGTTTGTGGCGGTGCTGGTGGCCCTGGGAGAGGGGGGGCCAGACTCTTCCCCAGTCACAGGCCCACACAGTGATCAAAGAGCAGGTCTTTCTATTAAACTCCCTGGCAGCCAAACAGCAAAGGCTTGGCTCCCAGACCCCAGGACTGTGCAGAATATCACGTTTCGGATGCCCACAGCATTTTCCTTTCTTTTATCTTTCGACTCCTGTGGCTCTCAGATCTTGAATGTAATTCTTTCCCAGAGATTCTTTAGAATCACTATTTGTTCTTTCTTTTTCTTTCTTTCCCTTTTTGAGGTATGCTGGAGGGAGGAGGAAGGGGACGGGCATTTTAATGTAAGAAGATGGCATCAAAATTACCTAACTTGTTAATATCATGAACTCACTGCAATACCAATTTGGTATGATAGGCCATTTACATTTTACTCATCTGAGTCTCTTGTGCAGAGAAGTCATGAGGAGAGAGGTCTGCGAAGTGCTTTTATTATGATCATAAATGATCTACGCTCACTTAAAGAAGCAACATATACAGAAATGACATTGTTTTGTTTAATAAAGTTCCATTCAAGCTGATTTGACTGGTTCTTCTATCAAGTGTAATGGGAAAACAAGCCAGTCCTGATATTAAATACCCCAATGATCCTTCAAGCTTTTTATTTTGTAATAAGTCAGTGCCCAGTTTTACGGCATTATGTGTTACCCATGACAGTCATTTAGTCGGTCAATTTCAAGCTAGTGACAGAACTTTGAGTAATAGGAGAGCAGTGTTGATGCTCTGTATTCTCTATGAGGAGATGTCTATAAATTAAAGTTCCTGAGTACACACTAAATTATATTTAGCAGCCATTACTAAATGTAAGATCTAAGTGAAATCGAATCTCATGGCCTACATATATGGAAAACTAATTAAAGCTGCTGGAAAAAACCTATTTCTCCTTGGATTATTTATATGAGTACATAGAGATGTGAGAATTTAGTGCAACTCAGATGTATTCCTGTCTGTGGTGTCAGTTAAAGCTAAGAACATTTCCTGAGGAAAATGGTGATTATTAAAAATTGAACTCCACCTGTGAACTTTCCTGTTTTTATAAGGCTAGAGCTTGGGTTATGAAATATCTGTGCTTTTCAAAATAGCTTTTTATTTTACAAGATTAAAAAGCCTTGTTTAAAAAAATCTCTTTTTAAAAAAACCATAATTTTTACTAATTCACTAAACCCTTTACCCTAAATGCTCTATGTGAACGAATTTGAAAAGATTACCGGTGGTTTTTTAGCTCCCTAAAATGAAAAGATTATAACTGGTCATGGAATTTTTCACCTTTTAATCAAATTCCCTTTCATTTCCTAATGTTAAGCTTTTTGAGAGTTGTTTTGAATGTATATCATAGTTTTCTTTGGAATGTCCTAAGATTAAACATATACTCTTTCTCTTGGAAAAAATTTTTTAAAAAGGTCCTGGCAGGGTCACCTGTGGTGACCATGCTGGGCTGTGTCTAGGCTGACCGATAGAGGGCGCTCAGCGCACGTTTCGTGTTGGGGAAGAAGGCATGTGCGGAAGGTGGGCCCACCTGCACAGCCCACGTGAGTGAGCAGAGCCACGTGTAACCGCTACGGCGGGGTCTGGACGCACTGGCGTGATGAAGAAGGGCAGTCACGTGAAGATGACCTGCTTTCGGCTTTAACAATCCTACCAGAAATTTCTGCTTCCATTGATGCCAAGTTTTTCTTTTGTTGTGGTTTCAAAATCAAATCAGATCTGATTAGCCCTCACCCGGTAAGGTTAGCAAGACCTCCAAGAGCGGTCATCTTGGGATGCTTCCTCTGGTGGTGCAGGGAAGACTTAGGGGGTCTAGGAGAACTGCAGGTCCCTTGCCCTCCTCGGTGCCTGCTTGTAACTGATGGGTCACTCCTCTGAATATGTATGGACAGGCAGAGTTCGGGGGCACAATCGAGTTGGGAAACAGTTGGGCAAAATTAAAGATATACCAGTTGACACCACCCCAAATATGCGTTTCCCCACTAACATCCTCACAGAAGTCAGGACATTCCCACCTTCTGCCAGAGTACCAGACTCCATCCACTTCCCTCTGAAAAACCCATTGGATGTAGCCCTTTGAAATCATTAACATGTTAATTCCCCCCAGCAAGATCACAGTCCTCCGAGGTCCAGTGTTTCCATCACCCTTTTAAGAAAGGAAATGAGAGGGGTTTCCTGGGTGGCCCAATGGGTTAAAGCCTCTGCCTTCGGCTCAGGTCATGATCCCAGGCTTCTGGGATGGAGACCCGCATCAGGCTCTCTGCTCAGCGGGGAGCCTGCTTCCCCCTCTCTCTGTCTCTGCCTGCCTCTCTGCCTACTTGTGATCTCTGTCTGTTAAATAAATAAATAAAATCTTAAAAAAAAAAAAAGGAAATGAGAGCATGAGACAGCCTGTCATTTTTCAATCAAGTTATTCTACCATATTAGATTTTCAATATTATTTCTACTACTGCATTAATTCATTCTAGATGCCAGGTCTAAACCTATAACTACCCCTATTAAATCATATTAAATCATTAAATATTTTCTTATTTAGTTCTGAAATGATCTTCAAATGCAATATTGAGAAGGAATTTAATTGAGAAGGAGTTTAATTTGCCCAACAAGCAATTAACCACAATTATTTAGTTGGTTGAGGAGCATTGAAGTATGTCTTTATGATAACGGATACTTTGTGTCAAGGGGTTTTACAAAGATCCTTTCTGTCTTGGTCTGTTCGGGCAGCTGTCACAGAATACATTCATGGACTATGTGGCTTATAAACAGCAGAAATTGATTTCTTGCATATCTGGACTCTGGGAAGTCCAAGATCAAGGCACTGGTCAGTTCACTCTCTGGTGCGAGCACACATGCCGGTTCATGGATGGCATTTTCCATCTGTGTCCTCACGTGCTAGAAGAGGCAAGGGTCTCTTAGACACTAATCTCACACGTGAGGGCTCTACACTCCCGGCCTAAGGACCTCCCAAAGGCCCCTCTTCCCTAGACCATCTCATTACTTGTTAGCATTTCGCATACAAGTTTGGAGGACACAAACATTCAAGCACTTTCTTTAGAAAGAAGCAGTTATTTTTCTTTATGCTTTCTTGAATGTCCATTTTTTAGTTTTATATATTAAACTGTATACATGCCTTCAAATGAAATTATCAACATTTCCCAAATATCCATGGATCACTTATTTACTTCTACAACTAACAGCCAAAAATTAGAGATATAACAAAGTTTCCCAAACACTTATACATTGATTACAAACATTTAATCAAGTATTTCCAAGCATTTAATTGGAAAAAATTCTGATGTACCCAATTTTCCTAAATATTTTAAATACCTTAAAATTATATAAGATTCTCACAAAAGTGTTATAAATACAAAGGTATTCAGTAGTTTGAGAACTAAACCAGTTATAAATATGCAATAGAGTGAATTTAAATGTATTTTAGCCTTAACTTAATTCATATATATATTTTTAATCTTTTCTGGGGTTATGTTTTTGACCTATTAACTATATGCTATTTTTATAGCTTCTTAGGCTCCAAAAATAATATTATATCCGAAGGGAAAACCACAGTTCAGAGCAGCCAAGAATGCAGAATCTATGCTATGAGCCACTTGATTCTTGGCGAGGACACGGGCCCCAGGTTCTAAGATTTAATTTTTTTCCTTTACTTCTTTTTTTTAATTATTATGATGTTACAATAGTCACCATACAGTTCATCATTAGTTTTTGATGTAGCGTTCCATGATTCATTGTTTGCACACAACACCCAGTGTTCCATGCAATACGTGCCCTCCTTAAAGCCCTGTGATGGGTATTAGGTTCTCAAATTTCAATTCCAGCCAGTGATCCTCAGATTAAGCTTCATTGAAAACCACATATGTCAAATTGGTTGAATTTTTACAATGCTGTTTCCTCACAAATTATTTGGCCAGCATCCCAAAACCTGTATTATCCTATTATTATGATGTATTGACCTGGTCTGTTGGAATATCTTATTGGGAATTTTTTAAAGTAATTTTTATTAAGATTACTAGGGTCACAGGGAAGCATTACCTGCTAGTGGATAATGCATTAAGTCTATTTGAGTTCTCCTTTCCAGGACACTAGCTCCAATTCATTGTTTTTGAGATCACTGGTGATTCCTTTCTGCACCGAGGGTTCACTCTTATTAATGAACTGGGAGTCCTTGTTTCTGAGTCCAATTTCCATGGGTGGCTCCAACTACTGGTTGGGCCTCTCTGATCTCATCATCATGACTACCTTTCTTAGGGCGATTTGATTTACTGGTTTTGTGCCTACTGTACTATCTGGTACATATATATGATATAATTTATAGGCAGGAACCTAATGAGTGGATGGAACAAAATGTGCACATATATTAACCCCCCCAACTAACTGTACCCCATTTTGCTTGCACTTTGCTTTATAACTCTCCTTTATATGCTTTATATCAGCTTTTCTCTTCTAAGTGTCATTATAAGGGAATGGCCTTTCAAAGACTACACCCATCTTCTTCTCGCTGACTGTAATTCATGCTCCTTTGCTTCGTCTTCCTGCCTCCCTCTCCCTCTGTCTCTCCCTCCTTCTCTCTCTCTCTCTTTCTCTCAACCATAACTCATCAAAATTTGGCCTGCAGAAATCTCTAACTTAACTCCATCGTTTTAGTATTTTAGTATTACCTCCAACATTCCTAAAAACATGTTTGCATTCTGGCAACAAGATGTTCTAGTCTCATTCCAATTTGTTTTATTTCGTTTTGTTTTATTTTACTGCTCCAAGACATAAATCAGCATCCCCACCAAGAAGGAGCAGAAAGTACTAGAGAATAATATCTAAGTCCAAAATCTGGGCACAGGGGGAAACCTGTAAAGTCAGTGAGAGGAGAAAAAATACTGCTGTGGCTCCCATTTAACAAGGACATACATGGGAAATTGGTGTCCTGACATTATAACTTCTGGTGGTTTCTCTAAATAAGATTATATAGTGCTGTGCTCTATTTGTCTGAGGGTATGCAGTTTCATTGACCACTGAGACATTTTTCTACACTGAAACATTTGACTCTCATTCTTTCTGCATAGGCAAAATGCACTGAAGTATTCCTTATGCTCAGTTCTGTAAGGATTCCAAAACACACACACCTTCATGGAATTTAGAATTTCCTACTCAGGCGCGCTCCCCGTCTTTGTGTGCGTGCACACGCACATGAATGCATAAGGAAGGCAGTGGCTGTTTCTGAGCCGCAGGTAATATCCTTTCACAGAGCACTTGTACTACATTTTGCATTCTCACCCCCCATGAATTAATATCAACTATGATCTTCATCTAAATTTCTTCATTTTTATACTTGTCTGAATCAGTTACTTGAGACCCTCACATAACAATTTACACCTTCCCTTTCAATAACATTCTTATCTCGGTTCTCAAAATTGGCAAGTAATGAATTAAAGGATGAAGTTACCAAATTTGGCTTAGGTATGATTGAGAGAAACCAATGCATACGGAAAAAAATCAGGATGAGAAAAAAGAAATTGTCTTTAGGGATGCTTAGGTGGCTCAGTAGGTTAAGCGTCTGCCTTCGGCTCCAGTCACAATTCCAGAGTTCTGGGATGGAGCCCCATATCAGGCTCCTTGCTCAGTGAGGAGTCTGCTTCTCCCTCTGTCTGCTGCTTCCCCCTGTTTGTGTGCTCGCTCGCTTGCTCTCTCTCTCTCTCTCTCTCTCTCTCTGACAAATAAGTAAATGAAATCTTAAAAAAAAAAAAAAAGAATTTTTCTTTAGATTAAAAAAAGCCAGCAAATAGAACTGTTTGTTTCTAAGAAACCATTATTAATGATAGGAGAAAAAGAAAAGAACATCCAAGATTGGGAAGAGTTTTTCCTTTGCTCTCTTTTCTATTTCTGGAATTCATCCCGAGTGATTTGAAGACATCCCATTTCGCGGCACATCTTATACTGTGGTTCCCACTGAGTGTCATTGTGGGTTAGGTTGTAACCTGGGTAGCACCCCAAGCCAAAGAGAACCCAGCAGCGGGGCGGGAGGATGAAAACCCACCCCAGCTGGTTGGGAGTTGGTGCACATGGATATGGGGGGAGTTAAAAGTCAGAGCTATAGAGCCACAGGATTCAGGTCAGAGGACTTCCCTCAGGTTCCAGAAACATAAAATGAAGACTTGAGCTCATCCAGAAGGAAGTAATTCACTGAAATTTCAACCACAGAACCAGAAATAAGGTGG
>PISX010014268.1:0-12355 GCA_004024625.1 Mellivora capensis
TAAGAGGCTATCACCTAAACTGTGATAAGAAAAGACATGTTTACCCACAAGCTAATGAAGCTGCAGTTCAGGCTGAATTTCAAGGCCCGCACCTAATTATTTTTTCACTATTTTGTATTCTTTGGGTCCCACAAAGGCCCCACTTCTGTTGATGAGTCCTGTGAAAAGGCCAGATTCCTATGATGGCATCTCTCATGCTTCATTTCACACATTTATTTGCATATTTGTCTTTCCCTAGAACCCTGGGCCCCTTCACATTAGGGACATTTCTAATTTATCTTTGTGTCTCTGATATTCAATGCAGATGTTAAATAAGTGAATAGACTTGATTGAACATTTAGTAATCCATATACTAATCAATGGCTTTTATGTTTCTGAATATAATTTGTTCCCTTTTTGCTTTCCCTCAGGAAAGGTCCTTTTGAAAATTCCAATCTGACCAGGCTGGAACAAGTGAGGAATTGTTGACTCTTAGTCAGACCAAGGAACCAAGAAAAGAAGCAGCTTTTTGTGGCCAGGTGAGGTAGCAACAGTCGGTCACAGGTAGAAAATCTGTGACGTGTGGAGTTGCTGAATCAATTAAGGAAGTGAAGTGCCTGGAACAACCACTCTCCTCAAACCAATGATTCTTGAATTTTAGTGAAGAAGTAAAAAAGTTTGTTTATCTACCTTTCTCAGTCCTGAATTCCCCATTTCTGGTAATAAGGATGCCTTCTACCCTGCTGGCATAGGGAAGGTATCTTTCACATGGAAGATTTATTTCTTTCTTCCAGGGTGACAAAGGAGATAAAGGTACCTTTCTTTTTTTTTTCTTTTATTTATTTATTCAACAGAGAGAGAGGGCCAGAGAGGGAAAAAAGCAGGGGGAATGGGAGAGGGAGAAGCAGGCTTCCCGCTGAGCAGGGAGCCTGATGTGAGGCTCGATCCCAGGCCAGGACTCTGGGATCATGACTGGAGCCAAAGGCAGACGCCCAAAGACTGAGCCATCCAGGTGCCACGAGTACCTTTCTTGTACCTGTTTCTTAAGTAAATATAATTCAAAATAATCAGTATGCCAAAGTAACCTATTTTAGGGTGGCATCTTCTACTCCCCTCCAGCATGAGGCATATTTTGAAAATGTATGCAGGTCACAAGTCTTGACCTATCCTTCAGCTTGCCAGAAGCAAGAGTATCTGAATCCTCTTTTGGAGAACCTTAAGAATCATTTAGAGAGAAATTTAAGAATCTTAAAAGGTCATGGACTCCAGATTCCTTCCCTTTGCAACATCCAGCCTCCCATGGAGCAATTTCTGTTGGAAGCAGCCTTTCAGCATTTAAATGGCTCCAACTATTAAAATCCAAAGGAGACTCACTTAGGCCCTGCTGCACATACACCATGCTCACTGCTCTACACACACCACATCTCCCAGTCCTGGCTCTTGTCAGTGACTACCTGAAATAACCACCCCTACCCTTCCAGTTTCATCCCTCCTGCCTGTTCCCACAGTAAGGTTTTTATCCACACCTCTCCTATTATATTTCTCTCCCAGCGTGACAATTATTTGCATTTCCATCTTTCTCCCAAAATAATGTGAGCTCCTTGAGGGTAATTTCTGTCCCTTCTGGCCCTAGTATCTAGCTCATACAGTAAATGAGAGGTTTTTGAATGAATGTGGGTAATGTATTATTTAAATCGTTGACTCCTCCCTTTGGAGACAAAAAAATTTCTTACACGTCCCAATTGTCTCCCCATTTCCACATCTAATTGCTGGAAGGCCTTTACCTTTGTCATAATTTTAAAGGTAAAAATCAACTCGGTAGTATGAATTGCAAAACAACTGAATCCAACCCAAATGATACAAAATGATGTCCCAAAATAGAACCTAAAAGAGAGAGCTATATTAAGTGAACTAATTAAGGAAAATGAGAAACTTCTTTTGCATTACAAGTTCCTAGTTTTACCTAAATGAATGATAAAAGAAAGTGTGGAAGAGCAAAATGACTTCACAGTAAAACTCTAAGCCCCAGAAGATCCTAGCATTCCTTCTATTCTAAACTTAGCTCAGCCACTGGCCCACCATGTGAATGAGTCACTGTTCTTCCTTGACTTAAATCATCCCTCTTATAAAACTTGTTAAAGAAAGACGTCACTGCAAATTAGATGTTGTAGCTAAGTTTAGCCATACTTAGGACATAAATATTATAAGTTATGTGAGTTCAATCATTTTTGTTTCATGACATATTTGGTCATGTGCTTAAATATACGTTTTTATACATGCTGTAGATAAAGATACACCTTATGCATAGAGACTTATATTTATATATAATATTAATACAATATATATGCAAATATCCACAGAAAGCACCTTGCACAGAAATATCCTTGAGCTGTTTTAAGAGGCAGCATTATTTTACTGACAAGTGTTCAAAATTTAGCTCTCTGACTTGCCCCCAGCCTAACCTCTGAATTGACTATTCTCAGAGAGACTATGTGAGTGTGTAAGGGTACATATTAGGGAGAAAGACCCTGCCCCTGGCTTCTCAGATAATGCCATTCATAGTGTAACTGAGGGATTCCCTTTGCCAGAAATATACCCTTACAGGCTTGTCAGAAGGCTGAGGTTCCAGTTATCACCAGTATAACCTTCATTCTTTATGAGCCTTCTTAAAGATTCAGGTGTTTTCATGGATTAGTACACTGTGTTATCTCCTAAAGGATGCACATTTAAAATCTGACTGTCTGGAGAAGTTAGTTTATCTGAGCAACCCACTACCACCCACTGTTGTCATCTCTTTGAGATTAGGATCCTGAAAGAATAAGGAAAAGGAAAGCTATGTATGGAGACTTGAGAAGCCCCAAATATTGCTTGGGAGGCAGAAGACAGAAACCTGGGTAGTCCAGCAGTTTCATGAGGGTCTCAGTCCAAAGAAGCAGGTGGCAGAGGAGAGTAACAGGAACACCAGAAGCCAGGTAAGTATCAGCAAAAAGCTAACCCTGGCCAGTGGCCAAGGCTGACTGCCGCATGAGAATCTATAAGTTGTAAAGAACTTTTTCATGTCATGTGAATCTCATAAAATCCCAGTGAAGTAGGTATTGTTATGTGTATCCTCATTTTACAAAGAAGAACATGGGATTCAGTAACTGAGTCACTCACGCATGGTCACTCAACTAGGAAATGGCCCAACCAGGTTGCAAACTACGGTCTTCAAAATTTAGCCAATCTTCTTGTTACATCTTTCTGATTGCATGTGTCAGGCCAAGCAGTGGGGGATTATGTCTCCTCCAACACACACAGATGTGGTTATGCTTCATTACTCAGTTTCCACTTACTATGGTCAGATCTGACCCAAGCTCCCCAACAACAGTCAATAGCCTGCTCTAATATATCAGGGAAGCCAGTGTCCCTACAAACATAAGGCAAATGGCTAAAGGAGAAACATAAAAGGGAGGCAAATATTAAGCAGGTAAGGAAGGTATCCCGACCCCCCTGATCCAAGAGAGAATGTTGCTCACATCGTCTTGTGTGTTCAAAGGAAAATCTGAGACCAGGGAATACAGATTCTGGAAGAAGTCATGTGATCATCAAGCTTTCCATGAACAGGAAAAAAGAGGCATGCTTCAATTTTCTTAAGAGACTCATTCCCTTGTTCAGTATCTTTCCTTTTAAAAAGGTGTTCTTTTTTAATCTAATTTAAATGTTTTCCACTAGCTTTCTTAGGTCTGCTCAGGAAGAGATCATCAGTGCCTATATTTAATACTTCAAAGCCTACTAAGAATCCCTTCAGTATTTCCCCTCCAGTAAAACAGCCACAACTCCTTTGATAGCTCTTTGTAAAGCCTAAGTCCTATTTTTCATGCCTTTAATCAATTCCATTGCTCATCTGTGGTCCCTTTCCAATTTTATCACACACACCTCAAGATGTGAAGACCAAAAACAGTGCCCTGGATGCATTACTCTAGGGAACAGACCAATAAAAGGCTGGTTTCTTTGCTCCTGGAAGAAGATCACAAAATAAGAGCCAGGGTCATGTTCATGCCCAAATATCACATAAATAACAGAACTGCCTTGCTGACTCATTGAATGTGCATTCCACTTGCTGCCACTCCCCTGGGACCATGCCCTCCCTCCTCAGCTGCAGCCCAGTGGTCCATGTTGAGCACTCCTGCCCATACCTCTATCCTGACCCTTCCTGGGCAGCACTGCTAGACAAGAGAGAACCACAGCAGCTCACAAGTTTAAAACAGTAGCCACTCCTCATTATCACAGATGACTGGAGAGTCACAGAATTTTAGAACAAAAGGAATGTTTAGCACCACACAAGAAAGAAAGAATTCATAGTATATATAGGTGCTCAATGAAGCCTCTACAGGTACAAATAGCCTAAGAGCATTTGTAGGTGATTTATACACTTAGGTCTGTCTATATAAAAGGAAACATTATCCTCATTCCCCAGCTCACAGGTTTGATCAGCAAAGTGGCCAAAACTGAGAAAGCCAGAAGTACCCAGAGCTTGTTAGAAAATCTATCACAGTTGGACTAGCATTCACTTAACCAGTTTTCTCTCCTGTTTTCCCTTTCCACTTGCATATTTAAACAAGCTATTTGTTCCTCACAAAGGGGAACTGCTGCAACCTTAACTTTCTCACATTTCTCCCTGAAGCAAAACAAGATTGTGTAAGTAAAAGACCCAGAAACATTCTAATCAGGATTCTAATCAACAACTAAGATTCAGGCAAACAAGAAAACAGATTCCAGAGTCAGCAAAGAGCCTGCTGATTCTGCTAGAGGCATTTCTAGCACATGTAACTCAAGCTTTAACTTTTAAGAGAGACGTCCTCATATCTGAATGCCCCAGGCCTCTCTGCCTGGAGGAGCTGAGGACCTATGGCAAATATTTACTCCATCTCACAGCATCCTTTTTAGAGTGTTATCCTTCTACTCTACAGATGGAATACAACCCTGTAGAGGCTTCTGAGGTAGCACCATGTGCCCCTTACTCTCACAGAGCATACAGCATGGGGCCTGCGCCATTTCACATTTCCCCAGAATGAGTCCAGTTCTCGGGAATGTTAGCTTGATATCTGTATTGCCAGCTTGGTAATGTAAGGCGGTCATTTCAATAGAGAGTAGTCTGCAAAATCAGTAAAATTATTCTATTCTATTCATTTTAATAGGTGAACTCTTGTCTACTTGCAAAAGAATACAGTTGTTTATTAGTGATATGTAGGCCAGTTAAAACACAATGAAGACAAGAGGTGTTTGCACTCCTCTGTGCACTACATTATTCAAAATAGCCAAGAGGTGGAAACAGCCTAAATGTCCAGTGATGGATAAACAAATAAAATGGGGTACACACATACACATTGGACTATTATTCAGTCATAAAAAAGGAAGGAAATCCTATCACACGCTACCGGTATGAACCTTGAGGACATTATACTAACCAAATAAGCCAGTCAAGGAAGGGTAAATACTGCATGATTCCACTTATATGAGGTATCTAAAGTAGTCAGACTCACCAAATCAAAGAGTAGAATGGTCGTTACCCTGGGGCTGGTACAAGGGGCAAATGGGGAACTACTATTCAATGGGTATAGTTTCAGAAACGTAAAATGAAAAGGTTCTAGAGATCTGCTGTACAACTTTGTGTTTATAGTAAGCAATATTGTACTGTCCACTTAAAATTTAAGAGGGTAGCTCAGATTTGTTTTTTACCACAATAAAAAAAATGTAATCCCCTCTACTTCACTGTAAATAACAAACTGAATTGACAATAAAATTATATGCGTATCAAAATCACACACACACACACACACACACACACACACACACACACACAATGAGAATAGAGCATTTAAGAACAAATAAAGACAAGGTTCTGGAGTAGGCTCTAGAGATACCTACTGTACTCAGTCTTCCTAGATCTAGAACCAGGGCCACCTTTATGACCTTACAACCTATACAGTCACATTGCACCCTGAGCTCAGAACAGACCTGTACTTAGTTGAATACTCTGCTGGTGGTGCCTAGTAGTTCTTAATATTTTTTTTTAGAAAGGGCTTTACATTTTCATTTTGTCTAGGCCCCACATAGTGTGGAGCTGGTCCTGCTCAGAACTGGTTGTGTCTGTTCAGACTGGTCATCTTCACATATTTCATTCCATATGCCTGGAAAGTGATGATGTCCAGTCATTATTGTATAATCTGTGTACTGGGGTCAATGGGTTATAAAATAAGAAAATACATTAGGATATTAGACACAGGTAGCTTCCTTGCTAAAGGTAGTTTCTGTAACCATTTAAGTAATTAAGCTCGGATATGGAGTATTATAGTTGGGAGTAAAAGGGATTTGGAAATCTATGACTTTGATCTTCCCTCTGCCTGACAATACCCACCCCTGAACAGACCAATGACCAAGGCTACTCTCCCAAGCACATCCCCAGTGAACTGGAAGGCCTGGGAAATCATGCTCATCAAATCTCCTCCAGCCTGATATCTTCTGATATCCTTTGCTAAAAATGGATCCTTTCTCTTATAACAGTAATGATAGAATATGGTAGGTGTCCAAGTGCTCATTTTCACCAATGCTCCAGCCCAGCTCTCTGAAGGATTTCCTCAGGGTTATCTAAAGGAACCAGAAAGAATAGATATTTTCAGAGACTTGAGTTGAATATTCTTACAACAACTGGGTGATCAAGTTACCTACAGTTTTTAGATCATGTGAATGAAAAGCAAAACTAAGCCTAAAGTCTAAATGACTCCAGTCTACAAAGAGATAATTTGTTAAGAATGACTACAAATTAGTTATCTCAAGGTATAATCAAACAAACCCTTACTTCATAAATTTATTTTTTTCCATCCCATGGTAGGATGCCTGTTACAGTAATATCAGGGACATAAGCTATTCATTAAAATTAAACTGTTAAAAAAAGAAAAAGGCACCCTCTCCCCTATTACATCTCAAACAAAGATCCTAGTAAGAAAAGCAGGACCTCTCCCCATTACCGGTAATAATAGAGAGAAACACGTACTGATTAGATTTATGAGAATCTAGAAGCCTTGTTTTGGCCGTTTCAATATCCTTTTCACCAGCCTTTCTACCAGGATGTAGCAATCAGCAAATTGAACTAGTTCACATTTTTGTTTCTTCTCCTTCCCTCTAATTGAAGCACAATAAGTAATCTCATGATCAGAGCACAGAATCTGCAAATGGGATCATCAGCTCCTTCCATAATTATAAAAGTTATATGAGCAAGATATGCCCCTTGCAAAATCACAATCCCAAGATAGCCTCCATCTAATTAATGCTAAAAGCATCATTTACTTCCCCAGCTCACTGTAGGACCAAGCGTCTTGTTTCCACAGCCAAGAAAGTATATGACAGTAAAGAAGTCAGACTGCCTTCCTCTGATGATCCCCGTTTACACTCAAAGTGGAATAGCCAGAAGAGATCTTAGCAGGGGATCATCCAAGAACATCTGCATCTACGAGCAAGATGGAAAATTCCCAAACACTTAAGAAAGTCTCGTGTCTATTGTTTGAATGCTTTTTTTTTTCCATTTCTCATCAAAGCTTCAATTTTAGAGACACACAAGTCAATGCCCAAAGTCAAATATCCTTGAGGCCTTTGAGCAACTACAAAGAACTGGGCTCTAATTTGGAAGCTTATGTTTTCTTAGAAAACAAATCCATATCCATTTAACCAATCTATAACTTTTAGTGAGCACCTACTATGTGCATGTTCTGTTACTGTTCCCATCTGTCACCTGAAAGCATTAGATGCTTTCACCTACTTGGATCAGAAAAGAAGAAAAGCAGAGTTCCTGCAGAATTCATACAACCTCAGGACAGAGACACTTTGGGTATTCAAAGGAGTAAACTTTGACTCTTCTTTCAAAAGACATTTGTTGTTGGCCAAATCCTTCCTAATATCTAACCAAAATCCTTCATGTTACAATTTATTTTTTCCTGTTGTCTATATGGACAATAATTGTTTACCAACTTCCACAGGATTAATTCCAAGTCAACAAATAGTGATTGAGTGCCCATTATGTGCCAGAAACTACAAGCCTTAAGGATTGGAAGTTGAATAATTATGGTCCTTGGGTTCTCAACCTATCAGTAAAAGACATGTGTGCAACTAAATACTAAACTAGTACTATGACAAGCTGCAGCAGAAAAACAGAGAAAGGAGCTGGTCTTTCCTTGAAAGATCAGTAGCATTTCACCATGAAAAAAAAAAAGAATATAAGAGCATTCCAAAGAAAAAGAGTCATAAGTAGAAGGTGATAGATGAGAAGAGAAAGGTAGATTGGGGTGCAATTATTAAAGATAGTCCAAAGACTTTGGATTCCAACTAATAGGTTATAGGAAGTCATAGAAATTTTTCAAGCCAGCATAGGGAATTAACATAAACAGGGGCTTGTTTTACATAGATCATTCTGGAGGCAGAGGAGAATGACTAGGAAGAGTAATTAGAGCCAAAGTGTTGGGAGGCTATTGCAAAAACAGCAAAAGATTGTGTGAATATGGAGCTCTGCAGAAAATAGAATTGGAAATTTCATAAGACTTAGAGGCCAATTAAATGAATGGAGTAAAGAGGAGGAAACAGAAGAATGCTCTGAGGTATTTAGATTCGGTAGCATGGTAGATAACTATGGTGGAATAAATGTGGGTAATGATTTTATTGGGAACATATTGAGTTTGAGGTACCCATTGGACAACCAATGAATGTCAGATGGACATTTGAATTCACTCACAAGAGCTGTGTAGAGAGTCATCAGACCATCACAAATGAGCTCATTCAAGGTAAAAATATGTTTTACCTATATATATTTTACCTATAGAATAGTATAGGTAAAAAAGGAAAAGTATAGGATAAAGGAGGAAGAACAGAACTTGAGGCCATCCACATTTAAGAAGGAAGAAGAGGCATTATGAAAAAAAAAAAAAAAGACCAGGACAAGGAGGAGAAAAGTATGGGGACAGGAAGGAAACCAGTAGATTCAAGTCAAGTGAAAAGAAATCTTCAGGAATGAAGGAGATTCTGGATAACACAGAATGAGGCTACAGAGTTATTGGTTTCAGAAAGTATGGGACAATTAAATACGAAGAAAATTGAGTAAAATTTTGGAGGACATACAGATGGCAAGAAATCGAGATAGAAACTTAAAACTGAAAAAACATTTCAGTAAAGGGGAAAAAATTGAGATAGTTTTGTTTTTCTTTTATTATGTGGGAGGCAAAGTTAACAATGAAGTTAGAGAGCAAGATGAACTGAGGATCTTGAAGAATAAAAAGAACAAGTACAGGAAATAGAAAAAAGAACTGATTAGAAGTGAACGCGTTATAGATTCAACGTAATCATAATTTTATAAGGTAATCATAAATTTATAAGCAGAGCTGGATCAAAACAGATTCAAGATTTTTCCAACAGTCCTCAGCAACCAAGAGGAAGCACATGCTTGGGCTGATCCAAGTTTAAGTGTTAAGGTGAGTATAGAAGAAATGGTCAGAGAATGAAAGCATTTAGAGATCCAGGGAGGGTCATTAAACTGATCCAAGATGGGTGAGGAAATAGTGAAGGGAGAAAGAGGCAGGTAGCCTATAAAACAAAGCATAGGATGTCAGAAAACTAGAGGGAGTCTCTATTGAGCTTTGCCTTTTTTTTTTTTTTAAGATTTTATTTACTTGACAGAGATCACAAGCAGGCAGAGAGGCAGGCAGAGAGAGGGGAGGAAGCAGGATCCCTGCTGAGCAGGGAGCCCGATGTGGGGCTCAATCCCAGGACCCCGAGATCATGACCGGAGCTGAAGGCAGAGGCTTTATTTAACCCACTGAGCCACCCAGGCGCCCGAGCTTTGTCTTTAAAAAAAAAAAAAAAAAAAAAAAAAAAAAAAAAAAAGACTTGTTTAGGGCAGCTTTAGGTTTACAACAAAATTCAGAGGAAGGTACGGAGATTTCCCATACATGCAAGCCTCTCCCATTATCAACACTACTCACTAGAATAGTGCAGTTTTTACCAAGAATGGATCTACTTTGACACATCATAATCACCCAAAGCCCATAGTTTACCTTAAGGCAACTCTTGGTGTTATACATTCTAAAGGTTTAGACAAAAGTATAATGGTATATCCATTATTATCTATATTATAATATAGAGGTTTTTTTACTGCCCTAAAAATTCCCTGCACTTTACCTGTTCAAATCTCCTGTCCCTACCCCAACCCCATCCCCAACCCATCTGCCATCCCTGGCTACTACTGATTATTTTACTGTCTCCAAAGTTTTGCCTTTTTCATGTAGTTGGAATCATACAGTTTGAAGATTAACTTCTTTCACATAGTAATATGCATTTAAGTTTTGTCTTCTTTCACATAGATTGGCTTCTTTCACATAGTAATATGCATTTAAGTTTTGTCCATATCTCTTCGTGGCTTGATATGATCCTTTATTTTTAATACAGAATATTCCATTGCCTGGATGTACTATAGTTTATTTATCCATTCACCTACTGAAGGACATCTTGATTCTTCCAAATTTTGGCAATTGTGAACAAAGCTGCTTTAAACATCCATGGACAGGTTTCTGTGTCAACCTAAATCCAGCCTGACTGCTGAATCTTGCAGTAAGAGTATGTTCAGTTTGTAAGAAACAGCCAAACTGTCTTCCAAAGTGTCTCTCTGCTGTGTTTTATCACAAGTTTTATGGGTGTAGGCAATGGCAGCAATGATTGGTACTCAGCAGAGTTTTTTTAAAAAGTTCAGAGTAGAGCATTTCTAAGGCACTAGTGGTTCAAAGAATTATTTGGTAGCATAGGTTGGAGAGGGCTCCTCAAAGCATAGTTTTTACTATAGTTAAAAAAAATTACTAGGGTTCACTTCTAGGTATTTTATAATTTTTAAATATTAAAACATTAAAGCACAATTTTAGCAGAAAATGTGAAGTCTTAGGAACCTTGAGGCACTGGAATTTTTAACACTTCCTATTGGCTGGAACCTCTGCCGGCCAGTTTTAATAACCTCTTCTGAGCTCTGAAGAAAAGATACTGAGCCACCTTGAGTTGGGTTTTCCATTACTTGGAACACAATGCCTAGCCAAGATTACAAAAAATAAAACAAACAAACAAAAAACCCAGCTTAAGCAAAAGGGGATTTATTGGCTTATATCACAAGAACAGTCCAGTAGTAGTTTCAGGCTTAAGTGTTGGTTTGGTTCAAGGGCTCAATGATATTGTCAAGGACAATATCTTTCTTCTTTGTCTTTCCTGGTATCATTTCCACTATGAGGCTGGCTTCTTATGTGCTGTGTTACATTATATCCTACACCACCCAGGAGGAAAGTAAAACTTCTTTTCCCATAAGAAAAAATTCCACTAAAAATTCCAGGAAAAAAAAAGTTATTCTCTAATCTCACTATCCTTAGATTACATGTCAAGTCCTGCCATGTGGTCAGGAGTACAATTATCCTGATTAGTTATATCTAGAAGTGGAGTTAGTGTCCCATAAAAGCCAAGAGCGACATGTGGTCAATAGAGCAAAAACCAGGGTACTTAATAAGAGAAGGAGAAATGTGTACAGATACATTTCATACTGTCTATTTTCTTTTAGGTTTATAGGTAATATTCCTCTGTGAATTAGGATTCTGTAATGTCCAGCAAAGATAGAGACAAGAAAATAAATTTAGACAAGATAATACCACCTACTATAATGTTCCATTGTTGTTAGAAAATAGTTTTTCATTATGTCCTTTTTCCTGTGTATGAACTCAGGTTCAAATCACATCTCTGTTGATGGGAGAAGTTTCTTTGGCAGCAGCAGCAAACTACTCTGTAAATTATCATTTTTAAGGGTAGTCCAATTTCCCATCTCTGTCTCAAGAAATCCCTTTTTCCTTTATTCTAGGAAAAGGTATTACTGTCTTGAGGCATAAAGTAAATTCTTTTTAGTATGAAAATACAGTCCTTCTTTTCTTTATCAGAATGACAGAAACAAATGCCTAGAGCTTGAGCCTACTGCAGACTTTTGCCTGTAAGTGCATTTAAATTTATTTTATCTTATGGCAGGAACACATCTAATTTGGCATTCTTTTCTACATAGCTTTTCCTGGAGGGAGATCTAGTTTGATTTATGATGAACACTTAATTAGTAAGTTAATTTCACTTCCTATATACACTTTGTAGCTGTCCTATTAGAGTAAGGGGGAGATGCCATAGTGAATTCTGTAAGTCCTCTGGTTATTTTAGTCAGTCAAGGAGATATTTACTATGTTCCCAAAATTATGTTGTCATTAAAGTGCAGTGCACTGGCCATGACCTCGGGAGTTCATCTAGCTGGGAAGACAGTCATGAGCTTATAAAACAATTAGAATAAGTC
>PISX010014268.1:12455-24366 GCA_004024625.1 Mellivora capensis
TGGTGAGCGCTGTGAATTGTGTAAGACTGATGAATCACAGACCTGCATCCCTGAAATAAATTATACATTATATGTTAATAAAAGAAAGAGAGAGGAAGGCAGGCAGACCAGTGCAAAATTAGAGATCAGAAGTAGTACTACAGAGAGTAAGGGTCACAGGAGACAGGGCAAGGGTGAACGTGGGAGAAATGAAGCTATGGTCACTTGAGGCTGAGGAAGAGCCCTAGAAAAAGAGGACTTGAGGGACGCCTGGGTGGCTCAGTTGGTTGGACGACTGCCTTCGGCTCAGGTCATGATCCCGGAGACCCGGGATCGAGTCCCGCAGACCCGGGATCAAGTCCCGCATCAGGCTCCCAGCTCCACGGGGAGTCTGCTTCTCCCTCTGACCTTCTCCTCACTCATGCTCTCTCACTGCCTCTCTCTCAAATAAAGAAATAAAAAAAAATCTTAAAAAAAAAAAAAAAGAAAAAGAGGACTTGAGTTGGAGCTTACAGAATATTTAGATGGGGTAGATAGAGAAAAGACATTGGGGCACAGAGGGATGGTTGGGAGATGAAAAGGAGCTTTAGCATTTTAAAGACAGATATGAATCCATCCTTCCAAAGAGGAAGAATTGAGTTGGGGAACAGTGGGAATGACTACACTGAGCTGACCAGCTACAAAGCAATGGGCAGTGGCAAGAGCAGCAGGCACCTCCCTTCATCAAAAAGCAATGAAAGACAAGAGTTCAGACTTGATCTTGGTTCCCAATCATGTAACCATGTGAACAGTTAAGGTTGAATCTGAGGTCATAGCAGGGCATCCAATGGAAATCCTCTTGTAAACAGTTGTGGGGATACATTCAAGCCAAATCTGGATATGATGTAATCCGAAATTGACTTCTGGATCCGCAGAATTACTGCCAGCTGGCTGCATGGTTTCTCTCAGTAATTTCATTCATCTCTCAGTCATGTGATTGGATTTTTTGGACTCTAATTATAGGATCACTCTCCTTCCAGAAGCCCTTTTGATAGAGATTTCCAACCAGAATATATAAGGAAAATAATGCTATGGCCTTACTGACCTACAGGAAATATAACAATTTTTTGAAGAACCTAATATCCATCCTGGGAGAATATAGCTTATTGATATATCACTGATTATTATATTAGGTAGCATGACTTGTTGCTTATTTAACATGAAAAAAAATCCACCCAGTCCCAACACACATACATTCATACACATATCACCAAATTCTAAATCTAGGTGGTCTCCAACTTAGGGCCCATTAATCTAAGGTTTTTACTTAAGACACAGATTCACTTGTTCTGGCGGAGGCCTGCAATTACATTATTAGTAATGATCTTGTAGTAGAAGAATATTCTTTGGAAAAATACTACCTTAACTCCCAGGTGTTAGTTAAACTCTCTTAACTCATGTGCCTGGTTTTAGGTGTTCAATAAATATTTACTATATTGAATCAATGTATTCGCAGCCCTAATAGCAACAAAACACAATTCTTGGCTACCTAAATATATCAAGCCTTCCAAGGGAAAACTATCATTTGATTGATCCCATAAGAAAATATAGCAAGGTGCTATATACATGAACTTCACTTGAAGTCAGCCAATCTAGAGTTTATCGCTACTTTCTTGACAAGTCGTTAGCCCCCAACCAAATAAATTATTTTTCTTCATTCTTCCATTTACCACACCAGCAGCTCAATGGGGTAGGCAATGGAAGATGAAGAAGTAAAAACGTATTCAATAAAATTCAATGTAAATATGAATTGTACTGCATTTATTTTTTTTAATTTACTACAAATGAGATTTCTAGATCATAAGCTCCTCCCTACATGATTCTGGGCCTTAAATACTGAGCCAAGCTCTGAAGATAGTTTTTGAATCCTTGCTGATCTTTGCTTGTTCCTTAATATTACTGTGACATAGTTATTGATTTATTAATTGAATGCATTAATTTTTAAGATGAAATTCTGGCAATTTAAATTAAATGGTATTTGACTTATTATAAATGATTTTCAATACATTTTTTTAAGCCCAGAAATCGTCAAAGGCTCCAAAATAAACACAACTGAGAAATTCATGGGAATTTCATATGAAGGCTTTGCTTTAAAGTTAGGTAATATAAACTAATAAAACATAGAATCCACAAATGACTGTTCACATTTTGTCCTTTCAAAATATATTTTTAAAGATATTTAATTAACTCTTTGCTTGCTTATGTTCTTTTTCCTTCCACCCAAAGCATATTAATCAAAAACAGTTGTTTGTAGATCTCTAACCATATTTTAAAACCTCCAAAACTGATTATTTAAGTCATTTTTATGCAGAATTTTATGAAGAACAATTAAGTCTGAAGAATTACTTGTAAAAGAACATGTTATATTGCTATTTTAGTAGCATAACTGATACCCAGGTATTATTTCCCCAGTGGACATTAACTTTCTGAATACTGGGCACAATGTATATATACATTAAGGGATGGAAATTTATCTAAATGATGCATCCTAGAAGTGTTCCAACACCCATGCCTATTTATGAATTTACTATCTTCTTAGGCATCTCCATCTGAGTAGCTACTTTAAATTTTTAGTTGAATTCAGTTAACACAGCAAGCAGATATTAAAGTACAGTTTATGAAAATACATGGAAGCTTATATATTCCCGACATGAAAGATCTTATGATTGCTAAAGAAAATATAATCCTTTAAGAGATTTTAGTTATTTCCTAGATGTCTTTTTTCTCCAAACATTAGACGAAGTTACATTGTTTACAAAAATTTATTCATACAAATTTTACACACTTTATATAACAGTTATCAAAGTCCTAGTTATAGATATCATGTGTGTAATAATACTTGGTTAAGATGTTTTTTATAATCAGTTGCACACAAAATAAGAGCTCCAAGACTAACACCTACCTAAATTATCACTATATCATAAATCTGCTCCAGGTTAGTAAGGCTCTTGGCATTTCTAAAAAGTATACAAAAGATTAAACTGGGTGATCACTGTAAATGCTTGCAACTAGCCACAGGAACACTAAATTGGACTTCACAAATAAAAGGTTAACTAGAGCCCTATTTCACCACTAACAGCTGGCACAAACAGAAAACTCTGCCCATTATCCAAGAAACAAATAATTAAGACTAAAATGCAAGCCGATGTGTTGCAGCATTGTAGGGCCACTAAATAGCCATCTGTGATTCGTGGCGATTTAAAAGGCGAAGAAAGGCACTAAAGCTGCAAACTGCATCCCATGTCACATTGCCTGAGGAGACTGCAGAATTAAAGAAAGATTGATCCCATACACAGGACTCAGGCATAGATCGAATGCCTCTGTGCTTTCACTGTTTGCAATGTGATCTCCTGGCAGCATCCATCCCGCCTGGGAATGCAAATCCAATTCTGTTTTCTTTGATTTATGACTTCATACCGAATCAAATCCGTAAAGGAAAAGGAAAGGTCCTTTAAACTCTACAAGCTAATGTTTAATCTTCTCTTGTTCTCTTTTTCTTTTTCTCCAACAGAATCTGTGCCTGAATTTGGGGAGTTTGGCTGGTTTGCCTGTTGTAGCTTGACCTGGTTGCTGGGTGAAGGTTCTTTTGTTTATAGAGATTACTCACATGTTCAAGGAATTGATAGGAAACAGACAGACATGCTTTCTGTAGCCAAGAAAGGATACAAGGGGGAGGTTCTCAGGGTCTGTTGGAGCTTGCTTACCTCACTCTTGACCACACATATAAGATAGTACTCATACATATGAAGATGAGGTTTAAATGGTTTATCAGTTAGTTAAACTGAGCAACATGTGAACACTACACATTCTAATATGACAAAGGTTGGTTTTATGAAATAAATTTTACTAAGCAATAAGCCATAATGTAGAAAAATACATTTTACCTACAAACTCAATAAACAAGAAACAAAGGGTTCATATTTAGAGCATAATTACTTAGTGATAACTACACAGGGGTTCCTAAACTTTACAATAGGTACTTGCATCAAACAACAAAAAAAGTAAGAAGCATTCACAAGTTTAAGAGAAATGAGTGAAAAATGTAAACGGTACTTCAACAGTGCAAGAGGGTGGGAAAGAGTCTTCAGAAAATCACCAAAGAAAAGTATGACTCCTACAGAGCTGGGTTCAAAGGGGAGCATCCTGGTCATTTCACAAGATGAGAAGTATTGACAGCACTGGAGAAAAACACATTGTACTTTGCATCCATTTCCAATATCCAGCGCCCAAAGTCAGTCAGGCAGGGGACCTACAGTGGGACTCAGCTTACCCTCAGCGTCCCAGACCTGGGGCAGCTCCAAACCAGTCCCTCTCCAGGGTCCTCCTCTGACTGCCTTATGCTCTGCCTCTTTCAACATACCTACATTTCCTTCACTCTGTTCCATTTGCCCTAACCTTGGGATATTGAGTTTCCTGGAAGTACAGAGAAGGAAGATTTTTCTACCAAGTCTCTCTTTTCTGTACAACCCACCAACACTTCCCCCAGGGAGTGGTGTGAATTCTGGGGAGAAGCACAATTTGGACTGAGCTGTTGTTTTTATCAGGAGAATTTCCTTCTGGGCTGAGAGTCTGAAGAGAGACAAGTACACATAAAAGTAGAATCAAAGAAAGCAGAAGTACTGGAATTGCCACCCAGCGAGGGGACAAAAGGGGACAGTCCTAGTTGAGTTCAGCTGGGACTGTAGCAGCCTGCCCCCAGAGACTCTCTAGGAAAGAATGCCCTTCAGCAATTCTCCCAAATCATTACCTCCAAATCTCCCTGGAGCAGGGCATCATTATGTACAGTAGCAAATGGTCAGTATTAATATCTTCAGGCCTGTCGTGGATAAAAATACTATCCTTTTAATTCCATTTTACAAAAATAGGAGTAATAAAACAATGATTGTCTATTTTTCTACTTATTTTATATAAAAACATAAACAGCTCAGGCGAATTTTCAATCCTTGTGCACACTCTGTATGAACTGCTGTCTTTTATACCTATATATATTCGTAATATATATATTTGTAATATATATATTAATAATTGGTCCACAAAGTATATCTGTGCATTCTCTAGTGCTTCGTAAAAAGAAAAAACAATATTATTATCAAAATATTCATTTAATGGCTTTACTTCATACATAAATACATGTTTGGATAGAACACATGAGCGATGACTGTTCAGTCAGTTGGGAAAGTGACTTTTCATTGTGTCAGGATTGTATACACAAGGTAGCTAATAACTCATCGCTACAAATACGCTATTCGGCGTCCCTTGTTTTTAACCCTTTGTTTATACCTTTTCCCTAGGACCGCCGCCAAGTATTTCTTGACAGCCATTTGTTTCCGGTAGCGACTGTAGCTGTCGGTGAAGATTCCGTCTGAGTGGCGCTTGGAGAGAGGCTCCGAGTCGTCCTCTGCGCCGCCGCCTAGTTTCCCACTGCAAGCAAAGGGGTCGGGAAGAGGGTGGCGGGGCGGGAGACACAGATTCAATAGCTGCGGGGAGCAGGTGGACCCCACCCCACGCCGGAGCCTTCAGGGAAGGCACAACTCTCATTGCCCACCGCTCTGCCTTCCTCTGCCAGTAAGCAGCTGGAGGGGAGGGCTGTGATGGAAACCCCTCATCCCGCCCTCCCCACCGAGGCTTTCCTGGCCCTAAATCCTTACAGAAGGGACCCGGGATGAGGTCCGGGCCAAGGGCAGGCGTGGTTCACGCCTATCCTCTCTCCAGACGCTGCTCTTTGAGATTTGACCATCAGCGCTTTTGCGCTAAATTGTCCTGTTCCTCTCATCCCTCCGATCCCCACCACCCACACCCACCCCCCCGCCAGAGAAAATAACCAAAAAGCCCCAAGAGCCACGTTGGGTGCTGCCTGGGAGTTTTACATCGATCCTGCAATTCCTAGTCAGACATGGGCACTCCTCCCTGCCGCACGCTAAGTTGAAAAACGTGATGATAATAATATAAGTCGACAGGCTGTAGGCAATGTTTTTCATCACATGAATTATTCATTGCGAAAAATGTAATCTGTCTCCCCATGGGCTTTATTAAAATGTTGCCTTCTGCTGAGAGATGCTCCACGCAAGCCCTGTGCCCTGGGTTCGTCTGGCACGCGCAAGAACTGTTTGTTTCCCCGACCAAATGTGAGGATTTGTTGGTTTCGATATGAATTTACAGTAAAAGAAATGATTTTTTTTTTTAAGTCACCGTTAGAAATTATAGCAAATCGTCCCGCGAAGCTCGAAGGTTTTCAGTCACTCGGGGCGGAAGGAGGTGAAGGGGGGGAGGGAAGGAGGCTATTTGGTTTTTCTTCGTTTTTAAATTCAAAGCGGATCAAACTCCCCAGTTTCTCTGCCTTCTCATTGCCTTTTGCCGCTCATAACTGTCTGGCCAAACTTAAGGTGCTCCATCAGAACCTCCGCCAGGGACCGCCGGCGGGCCCCGAAGACCCTGCGGCGCAGACGCACCCTCGGGCCCACGCGCACGCACGGACGCAGAAGCGGCGCCGCCCACCCCGCGCGCGCTCGCACGGACACCCACCCTGGAGCGCGCGCTGTCCTGCGGCGCTTAACTCTTTCGCAAACTCTTACCCCAGGCCCTTGGCCATGAGTGTCTGCAGGTATTTCCTGGCGGACAGCTGGTCCAGTACTTTGCGGTAGGCCTTGTTAAGGATCCCTTGGGCGACATCTCTAACGGGGAGGCAAAGTGAGCGCCCAGGGTCACTGACTGTCCCCAAGAGGCAGCCCCAGGTCCCCAGCTAGGCACGCACGCCCCTCGGCGCTCCGGAAGGCTGATGGGACACGCCCCGGAGGCATAGAACTTGCCCATTACTCTTTTGGGATGTTCCCGCGACTGACTGCTAGGAACGGGAGTCCCTGCTGCCCTCCAGGGATGCCAGGCATGGAGTATGGATGGGGCGCGCACTCCCGGCCACTCCTTGGACAACAGATCTTTAGGTCCCACGCGACCCTCATGGCCACACAGACCGGCCCGCTACTAACTTTTTGTCGCTCTCACGGGTATCAGCCAGAGAGGAGAGACTTGAGGGTTTTTATGAAAAACAGCCTATTCGGTGGGCCACCACCCTTCTCCTCCCGCCACCTCAGTCCCGGGCCGTAGCGCAGGCTGCTCGTGGTACCTCTTCTCCGCGGGGTAGTAGAGCGCGTAGGCGTCGCGCAGCGCGGAGGCGGGGCTTCCGAGGCCGGGAGGGTCGGAGTCGTAGAAGTCCTGCAGCGGGTTTCCGTCCTCGTCGTACACCTCGTCCTCCGGCCTGCCGGGGTAGCCCGGGGGCAGAAGGAGTGGTCAGTACAGGTCTCTCCCCGGCTCGCACTGATTTTCCTTCTTTCTAAAGATCCCCTCACGGAGAATTGCCACTTTCCGGCATGGGGGAGGGGGTAGAAGTAAGGCGAAAGAAGTACACCCAAGAGAAATTCCCTATCCCTCCAAATTGCTCTCCGACCGGTCCTCTCGCGGATAAAGGCCCCTTCAGGGCCCTGGAAAGCCCAGACGTCTGTGCTGACCCCCTACACCTGGCCACAGAAAAGGATTTTACCTCCCCCACCCTCCACGGGCCAGGCTCCTGAGCCACCCCAAACAAGCAGCCACGGGCGGGGACGAGAAAGGTCTTCAGAGACAAGACGCTGGTCAACGTGAAGACCCGATAGGGGAGGCCCAGAGCAAAACAGAGGGAGAGTGGATGGGTGGGGTGTGCTGCGGCCGACTCCGCCAGCCACCCCCACCCAGCCTCTGAGCCCAGGGGAGCCCTTCCCCGCGCAGATGTAGGTCACGGAGAACTTCCGACTTCTATTTTGGGCGGGAGAGGATCTGGCAGGAACATGAATAATAGATGCCCCTAAACTTAGCCTGTGTGGCCGTGGCTCATTCTGTGGCATGTCCGCGCACTCTGGTGCTCCTCGCCCAAGGAAAGTGCCAGGCACTCGGGTCTTTGAAAATAGCTGGGAGTGAAATAGGGCTTTTAGGTCCGCTAAAAAAAATTTTTTAAAAAATTGTTCGCGCTAATCTGTTAGGGATGTTGGGTTGGCGGAAAGGGAAAGGGTCAACAGGGGACCGAGAGCCAACGAGCGCCGAGGTCTTGTAGTCGCCCTTGCCTGGCGCCTCTATCCTTGATACAGGACGGGGAGAGACGAGCTAAAACGCAAAACCTCCTCGCTTTGGGCCGCTGGAGAGACTCGGAACGCGGCCAGAGGAAGTAGCGCTCTCTAGGAGGGTTTAGAGTCGTACTTCGTTATTCTGCTCTCCTTTCCCCAATCCGTGGAGAGGTAAGGATAAGGCAAGCACATCCCTCCGTCCGCCCCACACCCAGCCCTTCCTCGGCAACGCGCCTCCTCTATAGGCCAGCTTCCCAGAGTCCCCGGGTCTTTCTGGCCACTTTCATCCCTGCTCCGTGTGCTGGAATCCTAATACTGAAGTCAGAACCCATCTCTCCGGCCAAATTAATGGTCAGCGGCCGCTAACGGTGACCTTTCTTGGGCGCGGCTTGGAGAAACAGCCTAGCCGGCAGAAGGCGCGCTCCTAGCTGCTGGGAGCCCGGAACACCGCGAAGCGCGGAAGCTGCGCTGCAAAGGGAGCTTCCACTCTCCCGCGACCGCCCCGGGACTTTGGGATTGCCTAAGGAACCTGGCAGTGCCAACCGATTGAAACCAGGGCTTATGAAAAAAGCCAGGGTTACTCCAGCCTCGGGCTGGCAATGTTGTCCTGGTCCTGCCTCCCTGCCGGCTTTCTCTTCCTCCTTCCTTTCATCCGTTTCATCCGTTTCTCCTCCTTCCTTTCAGACTCATTCTTGTCCTTCCTTCTCTCAAAACGCTTTTCCTCAACCATACCCGGCCAACACTCCCCCTCCCCAAGACAGTTTGAGACTCTTATTGCCGTTGGAAAACGTATCACTTGAGAGAAAGCTCTTCCAGGGGAAAGAATTCGAATTGAAGTGAAAGGGAGATCAGAGGAGAGAGAGGGAGACCCCGCCCCGATTGTCCAGAACAAGCTATAACAAAGCGAAGTCCACGGGAGCTTCACGCTCAACCCTCCAACCTGGCTGCGGGCACCAGAGAAGAAGTTCTCCTAACTCAAGCTAAGAATAGGGAAAAGAAGTCAATCTCCGGGCCGGGCCCTGCCCCCTACCGCGGGCGGGGCTGGGGGAGGGGAGGTTTCTCCAGCCCTCTGAAGCTTCTTTGCTCTACCCCGGCTGCTGCGAGCTGGGGGAGGGGCGCTGAGCCGCAGTGGAGCCTGCCCGGACCTTGCACTGAGCCGGGGCCAAGGACCCGAGGCCGGACCCAGGCTGACAGCGGCGTACTGGGAGCCAGTGGGGAGATGATCATAGCCGGGACCGCGGAACTGCAGGAGGACAACCACGAAGAAGTGTTAGGGGAAGCCAAGCCTCAGCTCAGCCCAGGCGGCCCAACACCTACCTGATTCCAGGGAACCGGAGTCCTGCGGCGGCAGGTGAGCAGTAGACACTGCTGTGCATTATTATCCCGTAGACCAGGAGGGCCAGCCTCGCTCCGCTACACATGGCCATTCTGCGCAGAAGGGGGAAAAGGGCACACAGCTGCCAGAACGCCCTTGGCCTTTCACCCACCAACCCCAAGAAACTCCCCGAGCTAGGGGAGGGACAGAGCAAAACACCGGCTCCCAGTGTTGAAAACCGCTGAATGACAGCCCGCGCGCGCCCTGCCACTTCCCTCTCGCTATAGTTAGAAAAACATATATATGTATATACCTAGTGCCCGCTTAACTCGCCAAACCTGGTGCGAAGGAAAGCTAACTCGTAGCCTGATGCTGGTGAAAGAATCAGCAGTCAAACGAGTCGTTTGATTTGGTAAGATATTTTTCCCCTTACCATTCAACTCTTACCACTGCTAGGAGAGGGTTTGTTGCCAAGTAGGACGGCGGGCAAAGGGCTCCTCCAAGTTTCTGCGCTGGAGTCACAACCCAAGAGGCATCACCGTCTGGCGTTAGTGTCTGAGAAGCCGCAGGAAAGAGCAGGAGCAGCAGGAGGAGCTGAAAGACTTGTTTGCTGAGGCCAGTATGCTGTTCAAAAGTTTGCAGACGCACGGAACTAGGAGGAAGCGTGACACCAAGGCAAGGGGGCGAGGAGAAAGATGGAGAAGGAAAAGAGAGGAGGCGAGGAGCTAAAGTGGGGGTTGGAGACAAAGGGGCCTAAGTCCACCAGGAGAAAGAACTAAGTGATTAAGGAAAAGAGGTAAAGTCAAAGAAGTAGAGGAAGGAAGAGGGAGGGCCCCCAGGCTCGGCAGTCGTCTGTTGCAACCGCCTGGTCAGGCAGTTGTGCAAGTCGGCAGCACCTTCTCTGCTCTGAGTTCCCCCTGGCTGCGTCTGAAGCTGCGGCTTCTGCTGCTGGTGTTGCCGGTGGTTACGGAGGTGACCGGCCCTCTGCTCCTATTTATATGTGCAGTTAGCAGAAATCTATCTGAACGTGGTTTTAGAAGAGCCTTCCTTGCAAACATCTGTCTGCCTGTGGCCTTTTAGTACAGAATATTTTGTTGCACTGTTGCGCTCCGATTTTTATTCATGGAATGACTTCCTTTTTTTTTTTTTTTTTCAGTCACGTAATGATCGGGTATCAGAAAAAGACGTCAGCATCCTAGTCCCTCAAGGAACATATTAACTATTCTGTGCTGTCCTCTTGGATGATAAGATCCGGAGTCATCGACTTCTCATAAACACCTTTCACTCATACAATCCAATTTTTAAGAAGTGCAATTATTTTGATGGTTTTCAGTTTTAGCCATTTCTCAAGGATGGGTAAAGAATTCATAGAATCTAGAGGATGGTGAAAGTTATGTTTTTAATTATGTCCATACGATTTCTCTTTACTTTTCATCAAGCCCCAGCAATCAGAGCTCTGGTCTCTGGAATTAAGCACCATCAACCTCTCCTATTAATAAATTTAATTTAGATCTCCTAATTTCTTGCGTATGTTCTTTTAGATAGACAATTAAATGTGGAAGTCGTTTTGTTTTTAAAGGGAAGTGTTGGAGGATTTTCAGTAAATCGCTAATGAGTCTGGCTGTCGTTGACAGTCTGGCTATGAGTATATTGATTAGAGTTAAAGCTGCATCCAGTCGGTGGCCTGTGGAGCTGTCCAAGCTCTGAGTGCTGAACTCTGGTCGCAGATGCTACAAACAATGAAAATTGCCATTGGTTTAATTTTTCACCAGAGCCTCTAAATCTGAAGATTTGGCACTGATACTATTAATGTAACCATTCACTGTCCAAGTCTCCCCACTGTTCAGATACGTTCCCCCTTTGCAGTATCCATGAATGCCCTTAATGCTGAGAACAGTCAGACCCTGAGTAAAGAGCTTTCTGTTTCCCATTAGTCCTGGTTTGTAGATCTCCAGGTGGCCTATTTGAACACCTTCACACTTTCTTGGCTTTTACTAATTTCAAAAATTGAAACTGTGAAATTGTATTTTCCACAGAAATTGAAATTTTAAGAATTTGGGAGAGAAATATATTATTCTCCTTTATTTACAACTTGGGTTCTGTTTGGAGAAGTACAGACAGATTGGGAAAGCATGAGGATTCCCAGTACAAGTTTACTTGCTGAGGGTTTCTAACGGGAATCCCTCCATTGGGAACCGTTAATTTTTTTTTTTTAGCTGAAAATGACGTGGGAAGAGGAAAGCAATAAGAGAAGACTACAGTCACCCAGAGGCTTTCAAGCCCCTGGGCAACTTAAGAAGATTCCCAAATTTCTACTCCAGTAAGAGAAAATCCAGCCTATTTCTTTTTATTGCTCAAAGGAAATAGAACCATCAATAACCATTAGTGTGCATTTTAATTATTTGGGTCTTAAACAATACTTAGAGGAAATGGCAACTTAGTGGGAATATTTCCTATAATAATTTGGAGCTAACTTTTAAATAAGCTA
>PISX010014268.1:24466-53352 GCA_004024625.1 Mellivora capensis
GCCCGGGACCGGGCTGTCCCACAGATCTTTTGGGGCCACGATGGTCTCTGATTAGGAGAATTTGGCGTCCTTCCCAGCAAGGAAGCTTTCCTTTTCTCAAAAGTTCTGGCCTGGGCCCTTGAGCCCGGGGATACCGGGAAGGCTGCTGAAGGGGAGGAACTAGAAGCTCAGGACCGGACTCCAAAACAGCGAAAGTATGTGGTTGCGTCCCCACGTCGCCAAATCCTCGCTCGTGAGCCAGGCTCCTCCTGCTTTCTATTGGATGGAGGCAAAAAATACCGGGCAACCGATGTCTCAAAGACCAAAACTACCCCCAAGTCCTCCCTGAGAGTAGTAATTTGCTGTTAATGTCGAGGAACATTCTAACTCAGAGAATTGATTAACGCTGCTGTCGGGAGGCCTTTGTGTCTCAGAAGCGGAGAAAAAGAGAGGTGCATGAGGTAAAAATGCGAAGCTGGAAAGGCCCAGAGCCTCCCCGACAAGCACTGACGAGGCGTCCTGGCCGAGACCACTTAGGAAACCGCGGCTGGTGCCGACTAGTTCATTGCAAATGCAGACAGACATCGATCTGGCTTAAAGGGAAGCCTGGGGCCTGCACGGATTGTAGAAGGACCCTCACCTAAAGCATCCTTTCTGGGAGAAGGGGAGAGAGGAGGGAGGGACAGAGGAGAATCAGGGCAGGACAGGGCACGACAAGGGGAAGAACCTTCCAATTTTACCCTGTTCGCACCCTGTTTCTCTCCTAAAGATTTTTACTTCTTCCTAAGGCGACTGAGGTTAAGAGGGTGAGAGAAATCTTCAGATATCCTGTATATAACTGAAAATGACAAGGGAGAAGAGGGAAGGAAAGAAGAAAAGACCCAAAAGTTAGGGTTTCCTTCCAGTTAACAGATAACACAAAGGAATATCAAGTATGACCCCACCCTGTCCCCACAACGTTCACCAGAGGTAGTAGAATTCCCAGGCAGCAACGTTTCTTCCCAGGCTGTGGAAGCAAAGACTGGCATACTAGACTAGACTGCAATCACATCTCCTTAGAAAAGCAATTGCAACCATGAAATTCTTCCCAGGGGTAGGTTTCTCCTGTGTCCTCTGAGAGCGGGAGGGACAGAAGGCATCACATCAAATAGCATAGGCTATTTGAAAATATTTGTCGAAAATGAACAAAGACCCTGAACTTCAATCCTCTAACATATTAACTAATATATATGCTTAAGCATAATAATGTGCTTTTTGTCCTGTTTGTCCTTAAGATATGAAAATATAGCTTTGGGTCTTGAAATGGTGAATCCTAGCTACAAGTCAAACTAATACTTGCCTGAATTGTTTTTTCTGGTCACTCGACACATCTGTCTTTGCTGAAGTTTCAAGCCTTGAAACCTCGGTGAACACTCAAAGAATGTTTTAGCCCTTGAAAAGGTGAGTTTTTGTATCCAAGGGCTATGTCTAGGATATGGAGGGCTAGGATATAGAGGGCTATGTCTAGTATATTTACCAAGTGTTTGAATTTGCAGATGATTTCATAACATTAGCAAATACCTTGCATAGCCAAGACTCCTTACCCTAGGAACTGAGTCTTCCTTTTATGGCTATGTAACCCTCCCCCATTGCCTTGTACCTCCACGATCCCCATCACCTACCCTCGCTGATTTTTTTTTTAAATCATATGAAAGGACATGTTTGCACACAGCATCTTCATTAATTCCTAGTATAAATAATAGTAAATCTTATTGGAAAAGTCATATCCTCATTCTACTCATTTCTAGCCACTGCTTAGCCTAAGAACCAGCCTATCGTAAACCTATTTAGTGAACAAGTTTGATGCAAGATGTCATTCCCTCATATCAGTGACCAAAGCAAATTACAAACTGTATTCAATTTCACTCTAAACTTTTTCTCCTCTGACTCTTCCAGAAAATGTGATGACTAATGACTCACTTCATTTCAATTACACCTGTAGGGAAACCCAAATGTTCTGCAGCAGAACATCATGACCATCACTTACCGGACTGCCTGCATCATGGCCCTCTGAACACACCATGAAGTAAGAAGCTGATGAGCTTACCAATAATGTGTCACAACTTCTCTGACCTTCAAAATTTAGTGCTTCACACACTTGAAAAAACCAGGAAACCTTTCCAAGCCACATGAGCAAAAGCCTCTCTCTCTAATTCAAGAACAGAATTGCATGTTCACAGGGCAAAGAAATTTTGTTGGTTGTTTTAAACAAAGCAGACACTCAAGAAGCAAAAACTAGGATCTAATCTTTGCTTCAGGTTTAGATGATTTTAACTATTTAATGTATATGGCTCTTCTAAGACCTTATTTTTTAAATGTTTGTTTACTGGGTGCCAAAAATACATACCCCAGACTTCACTGTGCAGCATCTGCCAAATTCTCCTGATATTTCCAGAACATGTCCTCTTAAAAGACAAAAATGAGAAAGTCTTCTCTCTACTTCAGTCTAAATCTTCTGATCATATAAGACTTATTTGCAGGAAGAAAAGCTTGGAAAGGATCCAGGAAACCCAATATCCTAAATGAGTTTTTGTGATAGCTTCTGAAAATGTTAGAAGGAAGATCTGTGCACGAAATAAAACAAGGTTTTTATGTGTAAATCAAAAAAAAAGGATAATGTTCTATGAGTTCATAGCATCAAACCTCTGTCCTCTTGGTTTAGACTCAGCCTTATCTATCTGTGAGTATAGGTTTCTTTGTAATAATTTTGGAACCTTTGCTTTTCATTATCCTTATTACTAGCACTTTGTGGTAATGATCATAACTCTGCAAAGACTTTTTAACTAATCTTTCTCTCCACCCAAATATACACAGGTATGATTTTGTTTTAAGTTATCATCTGCTTGGAATATGATTATATTTGCCTTGAGTTTCCTATTTTAAAACTTCAATTATAAAAAAAAATAAAACTTCAATTATTATTGCTTTGTATACTTTTAAATTCTTCCTTCCAATGGGGCTGCATGATTTTGCTACTCATCAGGTAACAACAACAATAATAACAATTTAGTGAACACATACTGTGCTAAATACATGACCAGTTATTTCCTTTACCTTCAAGCAATCTTTTTTCTAGAAGCTATTATTATTCCATTTTACAGATGGGAAACTGAGGGTAGAGTGGTTAGGTTACATACCAGAAGACATACAGCTTGAATCTCTGTAATGCAAATTCAATTCTCAATGACTCCAGACAGTCTTAATGATTTAGTAAATTATATTGGTTTGCACATTTATTTTCTCTATGGTTGTATAATGCGAACAATTTATTTAATATGAGCTTTAATCTGTGGCTTGGCTCAACGAAGATGAAAATGATTTCTTATTAATTTTCAAATTAAAAATTATGCTTCATATAATAGGAATCAAATGCTTTTAGCACAATACAAACTGGTTAAGTTAGACTTCCAACTTTGCTTTACAAAATAGATATGCTTCTAAAAATATGTGCATTAATAGTGCATGTATCCTTATTTATACATATCAAATTGTTGAAAAGGTAAAAAATATTGCCATCCTAAATCATTATTTAAAAATGATTTCATACCTAGAATGTAGCAAAAGTGTCAGTGACTTAAGTTAAAAAAAAAAGTATTACTTTGTAAGATTACCATTTAGTAGCTATAACATCATCATATCTTATGAAATCATCATGTAATTCAATACCACAGAAACTTTATGATTGCCAGTGAGCTAAGTGTTTTGTGAGTCAAATGTAATGATATATATAAAAATGTTTTACAAACAGTAGACCCTCCTTCTTTGATAGCAGTGACAAGCTGTGTGTTAGCAAACAATGTCCCATTTAATCCTTTTATTGTTCTGGGAAGTAGATAAGGTACTATTATTCCTATTTTTACTAATGGGTAAACCAAGACCCTTAGAAGTGAATTAACTTGCCAAAGCACACAGCTAACTAAGGACAAAGTTGGTTTTCCAGCCCAGGGCTAGCTATTTCCAAAGTTACTGTGCTTTCTACTACCATTTGACCTCCCTGTTATTACTGTGTAATTACCATTATTATTAAAAGGAAAAGAAGCATCAGCTTTCATAAAAACATATGATTATTTAACAAAACATGAGTTTTAAGTAAGTAGTTTGAACAATTTTTCTTTATGTATTTCTTGAAATTTTCAAATAAGTGAAGAGGTTATGTGTATCATTTTTAAGAACATTTCATTTTAAAGAAATAAATAATGAATAAGGTTGTACCACAGGTATTAAAAATGTGATAAAGTTGCAACAATTAAAACAGTGTGGTACTGGTGAAATAGTAGATCAAAGGAATAATCATCAAGTATATAAAGAAATAAACACTATTATGTAATTCCCAGTAGAAAAAGTACTATCCACTTGCACAAAAAAGAAAAATTAGATTGCTATTTCCTATCCTACAAGAATATCAAACATATTAATATGGACTAAATTTTTTAATATAAATCACAAAAATACTAGAAAAATATATAAATAATTTTAGGATTGGAAAGGAAAGACTGACAATTTTTTTTTAAAGATTTTATTTACTCAACCGAGAGAGATCACAAGTAGGCAGAGAGGCAGGCAGAGAGAGAGGAGGAAGCAGGCTCCCTGTGGAGCATAGAGCCTAACGTGGGGCAGATCCCAGGACCCTGAGGTCATGACCGGAGCCGGAGGCAGAGGCCCCAACCCACTGAGCCACCCAGGTGCCCCAAGACTGACAATTTGAAAGAAACCAGAAAGAAAGAAATTGAGAAATTGACTAAAATATTGTTTAAATTTCTCTGTATTAAAAGAAAAAGTACAAATAAAATTAAATGCCACAAGAAAACTTGGAGGAAATGTTGCCATTACTTATGAAATATAATTAATTTAATTTTTCAGCATATAAAGAATTTACATCATCCAGTGCTCATCCCGACAAGTATACTTCTTTTTTTTTTAAGATTATTTATTTATTTATTTGAGAGACAGAGATCACAAGTAGGCAGAGAAGCAGGCAGAGAGAGAGGAGGAAGCAGGCTCCCTGCTGAGCAAAAAGCCTGATGCAGGGCTTGATCCCAGGACTCTGGGATCATGACCTGAGCCAAAAGCAGAGGCCTTAACCCACTGAGCCACCCAGGCGCCCCTCTTCTGCCCATTTTTTAATAGGATTATTTGATTTGGGAGTGTTGAGTTTATACACCTGAAACTAATATAAACTGTAAATAAATAGATAAATAAATAAATAAAGTTACACTAACACCAAAAAAAAAAAGAAAAAAAATCCCGTATAAAAAAAAAAAAAGAAAGAAATGAGTCATTAAGTACAGCACGTGTCTTTTGAAGGTAGGAGTATAAAATGGACACAATTTAAACCACCAAAACAATGTCATAATTTTTACTTTAAATAGTCATATATCTTTTGAAAAAAATTAAGCGAAGGAAAGGAAATATGTATAGTCATTTATTTTTATAAATAATTACTGTTTCTGATTTCTTTATCCCTTCTAATAATTCATGGATCACTAAACTAGAGTCCCTGTGCTAAATCAAACCCACTGCTTATTTTTGTATGGCCTGTGCACTAAGAATAGTTTTTATATTTTTAAATGATTGAGGAAAAAAATCAATGGAAGAATATTTTTGTGATGTGAAAATTATATGAAAATAAATTTCAGTGTCCATAATAAAGTTTTATTGGAACATAAAAAAAAATCTACATAAAGAACTTACAAGTCCTTAAAGAAAAGTCTTTTCTTTAGAAAAGACAATCAAACCTACATGCAAAGTTGGTAAAGTATATAAAAAGGCAATTTTGCAAAGTTAGAAATATGAATGGCAAACAAATTTGCACAAAATTTTTCGTTTTGCAAATGGATGGTTGTCTCATTATCTTATACTTTCCAATGAAAAATTACATAATAGTGTTTATATCCTTACATTTATGTACTTTATGTTTATTCCTTCAACCTATTCTATGTAGTACAAATGGCCCTACAAATACAAATTAAAATGTCTTTTTTTAATTTACCAAATTGAAATGATTTTTTTAATATTCTACTATGTTGTATTGTCAAATGTGCCAGGAAATATGTGCTCTCAAGCACTGCTGGCACGAGAATAAATTGATCCAACTTTTCCAGAGAATAGTTTGTCAATTATGTGTAAATTTCACCCACTGATTTTACTTCTAAAAATTTATTCTGAGGAAATAAGCAAGGACCTATCCAAAGATTAACTGCAACCCTATTTACAGCACCATTGACTATTATAAGGAGCATTTAAAACAACGATAAAGTATCCCATAAGGGCACCTGGGTGGTTCAGTGGGTTAAGCCACTGCCTTCGGCTCAGGTCATGATCTCAGGGTCCTGGGATTGAGTCCCACATCGGGCTCTCTGCTCAGCGGGGAGCCTGCTTCCCTCTCTCTCTCTCTTTCTCTCTCTGCCTGCCTCTCTGCCTACTTGTGATCTCTGTCAAATAAATAAATAAAATCTTTTTTTTTAAAAAGTGTCCCATAATAGGGGACTGATTAAATTTCCCTTAGTACATCCCTACAACAGAACATCGTTTCTGTTGTAAATGATGAAATGTGATGCTGTAGAAAAATCTTTAATGGCATGAAAAGATGCTCATACTATGTTGTTAAAAAGAGAAGGAGAGCAGATTATAAATCCACCTGTACAATTCAATACCAATTTTGTAAAAAACACTTATACATACGCATCTGGAAAGACATATACCAAAGCATTAACAATGTTCATCACCAGGGTTAGAATTATGAAGGGGATCATGATTGTGGATTTTTTTTATTTTCTTTTTGTGCTTATCCATTTTTTTTCTTAAAAGTTTTTTAGGGGAGCCTGGGTGGCCCAGTCATTAAGCGTCTGCCTTCAGCTCAGGTCATGATCCCAGTGTCCTGGGATCCAGCGCCATATCAGCTCCCTGCTCAGCTGGGAGCCTGCTTCTCCTTCTCCAGTTCCCCACTGCTTGTGTTCCCTCTCTTGCTCTCTCTCTCTATCATAAATTAATAAAATCTTTAAAAACAACAAATTTTAAATGAATATACATGTATAGGTATACATATATATGTATAAAGTAAGAAAAATATGTATGAGATTTATTTTTAAATACAATGCTTGGCTTTTCTTTATACATTTCCAATATATGTATACTTCCTCTTTGTTAAAATTTCTTTTGTCTCATACTGAGCTAAGCATCAGTTTGATTCTTCTCATCATGGAAGTCTGATCTATGACTTCCACTAGAAAATTAAAGGCAAATCAGGACAGAACGAAGCACAGAACCAAGACAACACATTGTAGAAGTAACTGGAGCAAAGGCAGGTGGAAGAAGAAACATAGCAGAGGGGAAAGCCAAGCAATGCAGCCATCAACAATGACCATGTTCTGTGTATATATCAAATTTTCTCATGTTAAGTCATTACTGATAAGATTAATTGAATGTTTTAAATCAAATTTGTGCTGAATGAGGGTGAACGGTATCTAGGAAGTATAGTTTATCCTACATTATTCAGAGGTGGATCATCTAACTTGTGTGTTAATCAGAATTTGGCTCCTCTATGATCCAAGTCTATCATCACATTTTGTGAGACCAAGGAGGCTCAGACACTTAATTGTCTTCTGACCTTCCCCCTCTTTATAAAGTATATCCTTTCCATGCCAGGTTTCAGGACTGGTTATTATCAGGTCTGAACAATATCTAGCAAACAGGATTGGTCAGGTGCCATGTTTGAGGCACCATTAATCATAATTTTCAAGAGATGGTGTTACAGATTGAATTATATCTTCCCAAAAATACCTGTTGAAATCATCACCTCCCAGTACCCCAGAATGTAATCTTTTTTGAAAATATGGTGTTTGCAGGTGTTGTCAAGTTAAGACAGGGTCATTGGGGAGTCTCTAATTTAATAGAACTGACGTCCTTATAACACAGGGAAGATTTGGATAGGGACACACATTTGCACAAAGAGAAGATTATGTGAAGAGACATAAGGAGAATGCCATGTGAAGATTAGAGTGATACCATCACAAGCCAAGGATATCTAGGCTTACCAGAAGCTGAAAGAGGCAAGGAAGGCTCCTTCTGCTAAAGGTTTCAGCAGGAAGATGTCCCTGCCAACACCTTGACTTAAACTTCTAACTTCTGGAACGGGAAGATAATAAATCTCTGTTGTTTTGAACCACCCAGTTTGTGACACTTTGTCACATCTGGGTGGCTCAGTGGGTTAAAGCCTCTGCCTTCGGCTCAGGTCATGATCTCAAGGTCTTGGGATCAAGCCCCTCATTGCATCGGGCTCTCTGCTCAGTGGGGAGCCTGCTTTCTCCTCCCTCTCTCTCTCTCTCTCTGCCTGCCTCTCTGCCTACTTGTGATCTCTGTCTGTCAAATAAATAAATAAAATCTTTTAAAAATAAAATAAAATGTTAAAGTTAGGGGAGCCTGAGTGGCTCAGTCATAGGGCATTAACCTTCAGCTCAGGTCATGATCTCAGGGGCTTGGGATCAAGCCCACATCAGACTCCCTCCTCAGCGGGGGCCCGAATTCTCCCTCCCCCACCCCCCCCCTGCTTGTGTTCCCTCTCTCACTGTGTCCCTCCCCATCAAATAAATAAATAACAAAATCTTTAAAAAAAAAAGAGAGAGAGAGAAAGAGAAAAAAAGGAGTAACCAGCCAATCTCATTATACTTGCTGGTTTGACAACGTTTTAAGGTTTCAAATATATGGTTACCCAGAATCTTATTTCTTATAACTATTTATTTGAGAGTATACGGTGGTCATAGTTTGCGTATCTTTCTTGCTGCATCGTGCCATGGACTATCAGTAGCCTCTTTGTCACTAGAAATAGAGTCATTCATGCCTTTAAATCCAATCATATTACAGAACTAATTCCAGAAAACCCAAAACCAATTCAGAAAACTCATCCTTAAGATTCTGTTCCTCTAAAAATACTCTGGGTACCAAATCTGTATCAGTCAAGGTAAACAGAAACAATCAAATAGATAGATAGATAAATAGATAGATAGATAGATAAATAGATACTATATAATATATATGCTATATATTATAAAAGAGATAGAGATTTCAAGGAATGGGCTTATAGGACTGTGGGGGTTGGCAAGTCTGAAATCCATAGGGTAGGCTGAACACACTCAGGCAAGAGTTGATGTTGCAGTCTTTATTTTTTTTTAAGATTTATTTATTTATTTTGAGAGAGAGAGAATGCACATAAGTGAGGGAGGGGCAGAGGGAGAGAGAGAGAGAAACTGAAGCAGATTCCCTGCTGAGCACAGAGCCTGACATAGGGCTCAATCTCCAGACCCTGAGATAGTGACCTGAGCCAACATCGAGAGTTAGATGATTAATCAGCTGAGCCACCCAAGTGCCCCTGTTGCTTCAGTCTTAAAGCAGAATTTCTTTTTCCTCAGAGAAACTGCAGTTTTTATTCTTAAAGCCTTTAACTGATTAAATGAAGCCCACCTACATTACTAAAGATAATCTTCCTTACTTAAAGTGAAGTAATTGTAGATGTTAACCCCATTTACAAAATACCTTCACAGCAAAGACTTAATGTTTGATTGACTAACTGGGCACCATAGCCTAGCCAAGTTGACCCATAAAACTATCATAATCTGTAATAATGACTTCTATTTTCATTATAATTACACAATCCCTTTGGTTATCCAACACAATTAGGACATTGCAAACTTTGTCTAAATTATATTTTTTGCTTCTAGTTCTTCCAAAATCATGAAGAAATTATCACTTACATTTAATTTACATTATTTATTCATGGTTAAACACTACTTACAGAGTCAATGATTTCATATATAACAGCTCTACCACCAGGAAAAAAAAAACTCTTAGTGGTTTGCAGATAATGTTCTGAAGACATTTATTTATAGCCAAGAATTGCCAGAAATAACAACCAAATTAATAATTAAATACAAAGCTTTTATTGCAAAAGGAACAAAGCTAAAATAAATAGAAACTATCTGAAATTTTTCAACACACAAATTTATGGAGCTCTTATTTAACTGAACAGTTATTATCAATAATAACTAACAACCTGATATCTTTCAAGTCCCCTGGAGCCCCTGGCCCCTAAATCCGAGAAAGCAGACAGGGATAGCCTGGCAATCCAGATTGTGTGGGAAGAAATAAAAAAGAAACCAATGAAAATTATGGAAAAACATGGAAACATGTAGAAAATAATCTGATTCCATAGAAGAGAATGGATTTTTAGTCATAAACCCAAATATGCAAAACTAGGTTTTGTTTTCCTATCACTGAAGTAAATTTCATTTATTTCATTTACTGCAACTAGGCAGTATGGAAGCTCAGGATTTCCATATTATCTGATGGCAGAAAGCTAAATAGAATAATTTCTAGGTAAACTCCATCAAATGAAGGATTATTCAATCATTCTGTGTTTTCAGTCAGTCAATTCAGGATTTTTTTTTTTTCCGGGAAAATCCAGGGACATTTCCTAAGGTCTTACATGCCAGAGAACTTATGGAAGTACCTGTGCTTCCCCAGGTAAGGTATCTGGTTCTTAATGGTTCTCTGTCTTCCGTGGGTATCTCCAGAGATGAAACTTACCTCGTTGGGTCTTCAGTGGTCAGCATCTATTCCAGCTGTGGTTTCTCATTCAAATGGTCCGTGCAACATCTGCTGACTGCTTTCTTTCATGATGATGTGCCTTCATTCATGTCTGGAGACAACTTCTGATCCACCAGCCTTTTCTCAGCCAATCATAACCCTCTCTTGAGAGCATGGGGAATTTTCTAATGCTCTTCTGTACTCCTCTGGGTGGTCAGGGGACACTGGAGGCAGCCTCAGGCACACTCTGCCCAGACCTTCCCTGCAGGTGTTTCTCACTGCCAAACCCTACGTTGGGAGGTGCTTCTCTATCAAGCTTGGATTTCTCCCCTAGTCTAGTCTGGGAAGGGATGCACTCACACACTCGTAGCCTACCTGGGGCATAATGTCATTACATGCACACACACACACACACACACACACACACACACGTAGCCCGGGGAGAGGAGACAGGACCCTGGGAGGCTTTTCACCAGTAGTTAATTCTATTCTTGGCTATCATTGGAAAATTTACTTTTCCCACTAGCTCATCCACTTGGATGTGGGAATGGTACATGCCCAGACCCTTGCCTCAGTACTCAGAGACTTTTCTTGCTAATCCACTGTCTCTATGGGGGCAACTCGAAAGAGATTTTTATTAAGGCTATTTTTATTTTGGTTGTATCACCCTTTGCTCAAAAATAACAAAGTTTCACCAATACAATGAATTGAGAGTTTTGGCAGAAAAGTGAAGGTGGAAGGAAACTTGGTTCTGGCTTTCATGCCACTCTAGTTAGAATATTCTAACAGAGAGATCACTATTGTTCCATGTTGACTATGTACATGCAGTAGTAAGGCTTCCTTGGGTTTTATAATATCCAACAGGTTTTTATTTGAATTCAGGGCCCATTATGTTTTCTATAATTGGTCTTAGACAAGTTAGTTCACCTCTTTGAAACTTATTTCCCTCATTCCCCATACCTATCTCATGGGATTATTGTGAGAGTTAATGAGATAACAACCAATAATGTTGGTTCCCTAATCAAATTAGACAAAATTTAAAAGTCTCAGTCCACATAATCTTAACATAAACTGTTATATAAAAGCCAAGTTTCTCTGAAGATTAGGTAGTTACGATAGTCACGATAAAATAATCACTTATCCAATAAGTTGCTTTTCACTTCTTTATTTTCAGTCTAAAATAACTGAATTGCTTTCTTTTTTTTTAAGATTTTATTTATTTATTTGACAGACAGAGATCACAAGTAGGCAGAGAGGCAGGCAGAGAGAGAGAGACGGGGGAAGCAGGCTCCCTGCTGAGCAGAGAGCCTGATGCGGGGCTGGATCCCAGGACCCTGAGATCATGACCTGAGCCGAAGGCAGAGGCTTTAACCCACTGAGCCACCCAGGTGCCCCCCGTTTTCTTATTTGAATGTCCAAATACTCAAAGCATGATATTTCTTTAAATTTTTTGTTAGAAGTCCTGTATGTTTAAAGGGCAACATTCTCCATTATAAGAACTACAGACAAATATCAGGGAAGTTGTATGTAAATAGAAGCTCTATAGCAACTTTGTCATATTTAAGATCAGGATATCTACTCTATCACATAGTGCTAAAAAGTGCTTCATCAACCTTTCTTATCCTTTCAAAATTATTGTATAGACCTCTTTCTACTGTAGAGATCTTCAGATTTTCATTCAACATAATTTCATAAGTGTATTGACTTTTTATTAAAATCCTTAATTAACCACAAAAAATGGCAAATTTTTTAAAAGATTTTATTTATTTATTTGCGAGAGAAAGAGAGAGCATGAGCAGAGGGGAAGGGCAGAGAGAGAGGGAGAAGCAGACACCCTGCCTAACAGGGAGCCTGATGCAGGGCTTGATCCCAAGACCCCGAGATCATGACCTGAGCCAAAGGCAGATGCTTAACCTACTAAGCCACCCAAGCACCCTCCAAAAATGGTGAATTTTTAGCTGTGTTATCCCCTCCCTCCAAAAAAAAGCTGGCTATAAGATATCAGAACCAGGTAACTGTGTAAAAATTCATAATAAACTATATTTAGCCTACATCTCTTAGATCTAGTCAAGACAACACTTTGAACAAGACAGATGATTGTCTATTCAGTGTGTAGCAACTTCCAGTGTCTAATTACGTTACCAAGCAAAGGATGTTCTTCTTACACCTACCTAAACTCCTTCTGCAATGCCATTGTGAACTACCCAACAACCTGAAGTTAGCACCGACTTCACAGGTTAAGATCACGACCTCCTCCAGAGCGTCTTCACTTCAGACACGAACTACAAGTCCGGAGTTCCCAGGCCTCCAAACTTCTTTCCAGCTGACTAAAAATTTGGAGGTTCCCACTACCCCCTCAGTTTAATAATTTGATAGAAAGAGTCACAGGACTCAGGAAAGCACTATATTTATAATTATTGTTTTATTACAAAGGATGAAAATCAAGACCAGGTGAAGGAAGAAACCTGTCGGGTGAGGTCTGGGAAGGTTCCAAACACAGAAGCTCCATGACCTCACCTGCTGAATCAGAACACATCATCTTCTTGTCCCATCGATAAATTCACCATCTAAGAAGTTCATTCAACCTCGGTGTCCCGAGTTTTTACTGGGGTTTCATTAATTAGACATGATTTATTGAGTCATTGGACATGTGACTGAATTTAATCTCCAGCCCCTCTTCCCTCTCCAGAGGTTATGCTAATAACACCTGGCTCAAACCCTCTTTTAAAAAAAAGAAGAAAAAAAAAGCTGCAACCCTCTAATTGCATGGTCAGTCTTTCCAGCATGGCCAGCCCCTGCCATGAAACTATATAGCGGGCTACATTGAGTCACCTCATTTGCATAATCTCAGGCAGGGTCTGAGGGTCTGAGGGGCCCACCTTGAATACCACAGTCCCTGGGGAAATTCCAAGGGTTTAAGATCTCCATCCCAGGAACCAGGGCAAAGACCAGACAAATTATTTATGATATAACACTTTTAACTACAACTTAAGATACATAAGCTGATAAATGGAGGCTCCTGAAATGTGTCTTATGAAATCCTTATTGACAGCTTTGTTTTATTCCCTTGTATGTATCATTTTACCAGTGAAATTACTTCTAATTCATGGTCCCAGGGCAGATGTTAGCCAGCAGTAAGTTATCAAATTACCTCTTATGAAAATTTTAAGAAAAATGTCAAGCAAGCTTTCATTTTTCCATTATGTGATTTTTATTTCTCCTTTGAACTATTCAGAAAACTTTTCAATAACTTGAAGGTAAAATCTCGTTTTTGGTCATCATATTTCCTCACTTCCACTCAGAACAGAAAAGAACCAGATTTTCCACACTCATAGGTAGAAGCAAGGGTATAAAAATGAGTCCTTAACTTCATTGGTTGTAGAGAAAAAAATCATAAGTTTTAATAATAAATACTAGAAAACTGCCCTGGCCTTTATGATGAAAGCACTACTTCTATCATTCTAAGTTGACCTGATTTTACATTATATTATAGGTAAGAACCCAACTAGTAGAGCTGATTAAAGAAAAAGTAGTTCTGTCAATGAACATATGCTAGTAATTGGACCAGGTGTGCTATGACCAACTTAAAGAGAACACATAATATTCATTTCTTTTACTATGAGTTATATCTTTAATATTGGGAGATGTTTCACTGAGTGTTCATGGACCAGCATCTCCAGATGGGCTCAAGGGTTCCTGAAGTGATATGTAAAATGATGTAGATTTTTTAATGCATTATTTTTATGAGATTCCCAAAGTCCAGGGAAGAAAAATTTTCCTCTACCCTTCAAATTTCTTTTGACTCTTTTAAGAATTAAATTGACATGATGCAGACTAAAAGGAAAAAATTAAATGTAATTACACATGTATGGGCGCTCCATAAGAATATGAGGTCCATAGGCATTAAGGAAATTGAGATTTATATGCCTTTCTGAGCTAAGGAGAAGGGGGTAAGTGTTTGGGGCTCTGAGAATTCTTGGTGAGAGGGCTCATTTTTCTCCTGGTCACCTCTCACTCTGATTTTCTACCATATTCACTTCTTATAACAACATCTGTAACATGGAAAATAGCTGTTTCCTTAATTCCCCAAAGTACCATTATCATAAGACAGAACTTTATTGAAGGTTTTGAAAAACTGAGAAGGATCATGAATAACCATGTTTCTAGTTTCTGTAAACTTGGTGCTTTAATAGCTACACTCTGCATATGTTGGACATGTCATATTCTGGACAACCCAGTAATATGTTTGAGTCACTTTGATTTGGCCTCCTGAGTTGTCACCCCTGCCCCCCAAAGAGGAGTCCTTCTCTTAGTCTGGTTTTCAAATACAAACCGATCAACCCAGAGTCCACACCCCCAACCACCTCCTTACTATCCAACTATCCAACTGCCCTGATCACCCCAAACAACCCAGACAGCTCTTATGCCCTGAGGTCTGCTGAAATTATTCAGACTAGCCAATTCCAAGCCTGCTTACTCTGCCTCCACTGTTCCTTTATGAAGAAACCACAATAAACTCTAATCCACATTTTTCCTCTTCACTCCTTCATGACAGAGGGTTATGGTGCTTCTTTATGTGACACCTGCACCCCCTCCCCCCAATAGCATGGCATGCCAATTCCTCTTGGTGACCCTTCGGCTTTACTGTAAATTTTCTATTAACCCACTATAGTCTAGAACAAACCACAACAGACACAGAACAGGAGTCAACTTATAATTAATTACTAGATATCCCTGTTCCTCAGCCATCTCTACAGAGAATTTCTTGGCAGCGATATTATCGTGAGATCCCTCTCCCCACTGAGGTTATTACTCCCTGTGGTTTCTTCTCTTTTCATCCTTCAGTTCCCCACTCCCTCCTATTCAGATGGCAGAAGAATTCATGAATGTTCCTGTTATTTTACTTGGCAGAACACCTTTTTTTTCATTCTTCACTCATCTAGGATTTCCATGACCAAAATATCTACTAAGAGTTTTCCTAAAGAAAAGAGCTGTCTGCCTTTAAGATATGATATGGATATGCAACAACAATTTAATCATCGAAAGGAAATTTTTTTCCTGTTAAATATGTATCTAGTAAATGCTAAAGCAATCCATGCTTTGGAACCAGAGATGACCCCCAAGAACACTATCAATTTGAAATACTAACAGTTTAACATTTACTACATACACATTATTCAAGTATGCACCTGGTAACCAAAATGAATATACAAGAATTTCTGTGTACCGGGGCACCTGGATGGCTCAGTGGGTTAAGCCTCTGCCTTCGGCTCAGGTCATGGTCTCAGGGTCCTGGAATCAAGCCCCACATCGGGCTCTCTGCTCGGCAGGGAGCCTACTTGCCCCTCTCTCTCTGCCTGCCTCTCTGCCTACTTGTGATCTCTCTCTCTCTGTGTCAAATAAATAGATAAATAAATAAAGAACTTCTGTGTACCAACAATAAGCAGTAGAAAATAAAATGCAAAAGATCCCACTAAAAATAACCATAAAAATTATGAAATACCTAAGAATAGTCTTAACAAAAAACACAGAGGAGTTATTCTGGTAAGTTCAAAACTCTACTGAGGGCATAATTATATAAACTAAAACAATAGGAAAGGCAAGCCATAATACTGTAACAGGATGTCTAAATAGTACAACAGTATCAATTTTGCCAATATTAATGTGTAAATTCAATATGATACAAAATAAAATCACAAAAGCACTGGCTTTTGGAATTTTAAACTTCTAATCAGAGGCTTAAGAACAAACCAAATTATTTTCAGGTTAGCAGAAAAAAGAAGCATGAAGGAATATCTAGGGAAAAATTTAGGATGAATAATACTAAAGAAAAATATATATTATAATGTATTTAAGGGTATTATAAAACTATATTTCAAAAAGATACTTATACCCAAGTGTTCACAGAGCATTATTCACAGTAGCCTAAAGGAGAAAACAACCCAAATATAGATCAGCAAGTGGATGGATTTAAAAATGCAGTATATTCACATAACAATATTATTTAGTTGTAAAATGAATGAAATTTTGATACATGCTACAATATAGATGAACCATGAAAACATTCTGCTAAGTGAAATACGGTAGACACAGAAGGACAAATATTATATGATTCCACTTATATTAGGTACCTAGAATAGGCAAATGCATAGAGAGGGAAAGTAGAATAGAGGTTACAGGGGGCAGGAGGGAAAGGGAAAATGAATTATTGTTTAATGAGTACAGAGCTTCTATCTGAGATGTTAGAAAAGTTCTGAAATGGATAATGACATAGTTCATTGTTAATGTAGGTAACACCACTGATTTGTACACTTAAAATGGTTAAAATGGTAAATTTTATGTTATGTACATTTTGCATAACAAAATAGTAATTAAAAATAGCAAAAAAAAATTAATCTGAACAATGTAATATTGGTGCCTTCCCTGCAGACAGACCAATGACCAATATAAAAAGCTCAAGAGGGACGCCTGGGTGGCTCAGTGGGTTGAGCGGCTGCCTTCGGCTCAGGTCATGATCCCAGCGTCCTGGGATCGAGTCCCACATCGGGCTCCTTGCTTGGCAGGGAGCCTGCTTCTCCTTCTGCCTCTGCCTGCCACTCTGCCTGTGCTCGCTTTCTCTCTCTGACAAATAAATAAGTTTTAAAAAATAATAATAAAAAATTAAAAAATAAAAAAATAAAAAAATAAAAAAAAATAAAAAGCTCAAGAAACAAATCAAAGTATTTCTTTGAATTGTTTCCAAAGAAAGATTTTGTTTCTAATACATACAATATTCCAAAATAGGTTCCAGGTAGATATAAATCTTTTAAAATACAGCACTAGAATAAAAATGTAGAATAATTATTTGAACTTGGGGCATGGAGAATTTTCCTTACTATAACAGTAGGTAGAATAACCACAAAGGAAGAAGTAAATAAATTGTCTATATCAAAATGTTGTAATTTTGTAACTCAAAAAACATCATTATCATAGTCAAAATGTAAACCATAAACTGGGAAAATGTCCTTTCTATGTAAAAAGATTTTACAAATAAAATAAGATGGACACTTCAGTAGAAAATTGACCAAAGGATATAGACAAGCAATTTCCAAAACAAGAAAAGCAACAAATCAATGATATATGGAAAAGTTTTCAATGGAAAAAATGTTTACTGGCATTGCTATGTGAATTATGACAGAAAATCACAGGAGAGACAAATACCCTTATGCTATACTGATGGAAGCATAAATCAATTCAACTTTTTAAAAAGAACCATTTGGCAGACTATATCAAAAGCCTTTCATACAGCAATTCCACTTCTAGAAACCTATTGTAAGGAAATTAATGATCAAAATAAACATACAAGAATGTTCACTGCAGTAAAATGTATAAAATGGAGAAATTCTAAAATGTACCCAACAAAAGGAGATTAATTGAATTAATTCAACAGAGTAAATTATGTCACATTCTTAAAATGGAATGCCATGCATCCATTAAAACTATTATGAAGAGTTTATGAAATGAACTTAACATTTTTGTGATAAATTGCCAAGAAGAAAAAGGGTCACAAAAATATTTACAGAATATGATTTCATTTTCATAAAATGAGTAAGTATAAATATATGTGTATATATATTTGCAAGAAAAAGGTATCTAGAAAGATATAAAAACAGAAAAATAAAAATGTATTGCATACTTTAGAATCACAGCAGTGGATATAAAAAAGACAACTAAATTTCCCCTAAGTTTCCATTTTTGTCAAAACAAAATCATTTTGTTTTCCATATTTCCATATTTCCTTTGATTCCTGTCTTATAATTAAACAAAATTTGACAGTCATCATAGTAACTAACAAAACCTTCCTTAGAATTCTACTGCATCAGAAACAAGGAAAAACTGCTAAAAGAAATAAATGGATGGATGGATGGACAGAGAGATGGACAGATATTCACTCATAAATCAGCAAGGCACTTACTTTTTTTTAAAGATACACTAATTTATTTTAGAGAGAGAGCACAAGCTAGGGGAGGGACCAAGGGAGAGGGATAGAAAGAGACTCTCAAGCAGACTCCCTTCCGAGTGCAGAGCCCAACACAGGGCTTGATGGCAGGACCCTGAGATCACGAGTCAGACGCTTAACCAACTGAGCCACACAGGTGCCCTGACAACTTACTTTTTAAGATCACAGTTCATAATAAGGAAGAGTCACCATCAATGTCACTATCAATTTCCATGGAGTTTTACCAAGATTCAGAAAGTGTGATCGGGAGAGAGCAATGCAAGCTGTACCTTCCTGAGCACAATTTCACAAAGCAAATCTTTTCTACAGTTAAAAAAAAAAAAAAAAAGTTGACACAACTAATGTTGAAACTATGCCAGAATAATCACTAGAGGAAGCTATATGAAAGCAAGACCATGAGGCTCCAGAGAGGTTACTTAAAGGGTCACACCTATCCACCCATTGTCATCCAACCAGCTGGTCCATCTTCTTCCCCAAACTGGCTCTCCAAGAGGTTGACACTTAGTTAGCCAAGCCACTGCAAGGACCACATTCATGGGAAATGGCTCCACTCGGCTTTTCTATCATGACATAGACCAAAAGACTTCTCCTATCCTTCAGAGCCTTATGGGGTAAGTTTACATCTTTTGGTGTGATTATTTAGATGATGTCTGCCTCTGCAGCTAGGCTCCAAGCAATCTGAGCCTGGAATCCATCTATGTTTGCACACCTCTGTACCCCTAGCACACTAACAGGCTCTCAACAGGTACAAGTGAGTAAGGGGAAAGCCAGTGAATTAGATCAAGACTGCTATCTTTTACTTTTCTAGCCTTAATCTCTTCATCTAAAAATAAAGATTTGGATTATTTTGAGGACTAAAATTAAATAAAGTGTGTTCCGTGGCTATCCCAGTAAATTCTTCATAAAACCAAATTCTCTTGTACCTTCTGTTCTTCTCCAAGTTATAGCTGGAGCTCCATGACCTATGAGACATGTAACTAAGCGTGATTAAATCTCCCATACGTAAAATAAGGGATTAGGTGCTCTTTAAAGCCATGCCCACCCCTAACAATCTCTAATTTAATATAAATGCCCCCAAAATTATCCCTGGGAGATGGTCTCACAATACATTCTGGTGGCTACAATTGGATGTGGCACTTAGAAGGAGCCCAAGGTGTGGAAATAATCCAGAAAGCATGAATGATAATACCAAACTTCAAACATTCTATTTGGAGGTGGAAAGGGGAATTAGTTGGCAGAATGTATGTACCTCAAACAAAGGACCACCAGTGAAATCAGATTACTCATCGACAAGGAGCAGCATTTTAGAAATCTAATATTTCAATTGCATCAAAACTGACCTTGTGAAAAAAACTTTTTCCTCCTCCATTCATCCTCAAGTATGACTTGTGTCATCCCAGGAACTGTGGCATTTGTTCGTTGAACCACTGTTCTTCTCAAGAGATGGTTTTTCATCCCAAAAAAATAACTATGAATCACTGGCTCTAGGAATATTTTCTCCCTTGCTTTGTTCACAGTGTGAATGACAGATTTCAGTGTGTTTATTTCTTGCCTAAGCAAAAGTTGTCATTAACCTGAAACGGTCTATGTTGCAAACGCAAAGTGTTCTTTTTATTTTCAAATTTGGGGCAACTATAAAGTTCTAATTAGGAGTTCATAATTTTCCTCAAGGAAGGATATGAGTAACGAGGGCAGGGGGGAAGTTTCACAGTGAGTGGAAAGCCTCCCAGTTATTTAAAGTTTTTCTCCTGATACAACCATTTGTGTGACTTGAAAACTAAAAAAAAAAAATATTCCTTTCATATTTATTTCCACAGCTTTTCTATAACATCTATAATCAACATGTTGAAAAAATTTTACATATGTTTCCAGGTTTTATAATGGAAAAAGCACTTAACACAGACACACAATGCTTTTTATTCCCTGTTTCCCCTGTTAAAAGACCTTTTTTTTTTTTTTGTTAAACATCCCTGTGAAATTGAATCTAACTTGTAGTTTTTCCTTGTGAAGTTGCTACACTACAGTATGAGCAATTTTCATCCCTATTGCCATGTTCTCTCAGAGAATCTTGTATTTCTCCACATATATCACATACCCACACATTCTTGTAATTGCTTGTCTAATTATCTGACTAGAAAAAAATAACCTCCTTGAAGGCAGAGCACATTACTGGTTCTCTGAATTTATGAACACATCACTTAAAAGAAAACTAATGAATAAATCAATTCAAAGGGAATATACACACAACTCTGTTAAACAGAACACATCCTTACAAGATTATATAATTCTTATTGTCACACTTATGATCCAAAAATTCTAATGTGAATTTAATTTTTTCAGCTTTATTGAGATTTTTTGATACACAGTAAATGGGGCACCTAGGTGGCTCAGTCGGTTAAGCATCTGCCTTCTGCTCAGGTCATTATTCAGGGGTCTGGGATCAAACCCCATCTCATGTTCCCCCCCTCTCCCTTTCTCTCCCTCTGCTGCTTATGGTCTCTCTCTCTCTCTCTTTCTCAAATAAATAAATGAAATCTTTTTAAAAAATGATATACTGTAGATGTAAGTTTAAGAGGAACATGAGATAATTTGATATAAGTATACATTGCAAAATGATTACCACAATGAGGTAGTCATCCCATGACATAATTACCTGTGTGTATCCTCTGTGTGTGTGTGTGTGTGTGTGTGTGTGTGTAGTGATACCACCACTTACCAATTTTCAAGTATGTAATACAGTATTTTAAATTATAGCCACCACGCTATACATTAGATCCCCAGGATTTATTAATCTTATAATGGAAGTCTGTACCCTTTAAGCACCATCTCCCTGTTTTCTCTACCCCTCAGCCTTGGCAACCACTATTCTACTCTATTTCTTTTAGTTTAGTTTTTTTTAGATTCCACATATGGATGAGAATATGTGTACAATATTTGTCTTTCTCTGTCTGACTTTCTGACATGATTTTAAATGTAGCAAATAGAAGGCCAGTGGTTTCTAATACACTGACAGCAAAGATGAAGCCTAAGATGATATTGTACTAAACAGTTTCACCATTTTTTCACTAAAATTCCAAAGTTTTCACTCCCTATCTTGGAATTCCAGGAATGAACATTACTTCTGGCATTAAACAAGAGCATCATTCACATTAAACAAGCGTATTATATCATACTTTGAACATTCATGACATTCATATGCCTTTCCAGTAAATCAGAATAAAATTAAATGGCCTTCAGGAGCCTCAACACTCGGCAACTGCTTAAAATCTGATAACCACAGACTGTTGGAATTAGAAAGGACCTTAGTGGTGTCCAGTCCAAATCTCTCATATTGCAGCTGAGAACTGGCCCAGCAAGTAGGTGCCTTACCCAGCAACCTTCCAGCTTTTTTTTCAGGACCCAGCTCAGAGCTCCTGCCACCTCGCGAGGCCAGCTCTGGCCAGCAGTTCTTTACTTTTCTATTGAGCCATCAAAGTCCTCAGTCTCAGGGAAATTTTTTTTTTAAGATAGTGTTTACTTATTTGACAGAAAGAGACACAGAGAGAGCACAAGCAGGGGGAGTGGCAAGCAGAGAGAGAGGGAGAAGCTGGCTCCCTCCTGAGCAAGGAGCCTGATTTGGGGCTCAATCCCAGGACCCTGGGAGCACGACCTGAGCTGAAAGCAGATGCTTAACTGACTGAGGCACTCAGGGGTCCCAGTCTCAAGAAAATTTTAATCATCCATTGGAAAGCATAAATTAATGTAAAAAAAATTGTATGCATAAATCCCAACAAATTTTGAATTTTGCCCTTGGGTTTCCTTTCCAATTAAAAAAAAAAAAAAAACAGAAACCAGCATGGTCTTTAGACAGACAAACAATCGTTTGTTCACTCACCAAATCACAGCCTGGACAAAAGCGTAACAGAATGTCCAGTTACCAGATATATAACATACAAAGACTACCTTTGGGTGGGCCAACTGTATTGCTCCTGAGCACAGACATCAGTGGTCAGAGTTCTCTCCGCACAAAGGTTCGCAGCCCTGAAATGTAGAGGGCGGACAGCATTCAGCTCCATGGTGCAGCACCGCCACCTAGTGGTCCATTTGAAGGACTCTTTCTCACTGCCGAAACCGCCGCACTTGGCCCCCCCTAGCGATCTTTAGGACCACCTGCACCAAGACATAGTTCTGAAACTACTTCTACCTTATTATGGGAAACCCTCTGATTCACAGAATACAATCCACCCAGCAAGCAGGAGCCATCTATCATAAAGCCAGCTGAGAGCAGAAACAATTTATACTAGTGAGCGAGAATTTCAGCCTTCAATATCTTTCACTTTAAATAACTCAATTACTTAAATTGCACTGTTTTTTTTTCTCCAGCTGCTGCCTAACTGAAAGGAAGCAAAACTGGAATTGACAGACGGAATTTGAAGTGCACCGTTTCACAGAAACCCTCAATGCGACAGAGAAGAGAACACAAAAACGAAATGGAAACATACTTCATCTATGTATTTACCAAAGTTAGTATCTTGAGCCTAGGAAGCACTCGATTATTTCTGGATATAGTCAGGAAGGAGGGAAAAAAAATCAGCATTTTTTTTTCCAGGTTTACTTGGCTGTGAACAGCAAGCTGACCTTGGACTTGAGAGCCCTTGTTCTAGTTCTGTGTATTTACTTGGGCTCATGGTGTTTTGATGTAAGGCAAAATAACATTTTAAAAAGCAAATGTCCTCTCCCTTAAGGACTGATGGTTGACGAATCGAGCCTGAAGGAGCCTTTGTTGGATGGTAGATCCCACATCCACAGCCAAACTTCTTTGCTTTACACACTCTATCTGCTGGGTAGTACACATGTTTTATTCCACATAAAAGAAGTTTGCCATTCTCTTCATGGGTGATTTCCCCCTGAGAAAGACTACAAGGTAACCTGGAACAACCTTTTGCTTGATTAATATAAGATGGAATTTGGTCATTTCCGACGAAAAAATAATAGAACTGCTTGAGTCAGTACCTTAAGGGGAGCTCATTAATAAGAAAGAAACCCGGCAAGTCCTGTGTGTGCTATGGTGACCACTGTGAATTGTGTAAGACTGATGAATCACAGACATGCACCCCTGAAACAAATAATACATTATATGTTAACACAAATTTTAAAAATAAAATAAAATAAATCTTAAAACACACACACACACTCACACAGAAACCATGGGCAAAAGCAAAACTACAGCAATGGGAGTGTCTCCCGCTTTCCCTGTGTGGGTGACTCCTTCACACAACTGCCCACAATTATGTGATTATGCCCAGATGCCTCATGTCCAAGGTCACTCTGGGTTTTCAGAAACTGGAAGACTATGAAACCAGATCTGAATTCCACAAGAGGAAAAGGTCTGAGAAGGTCGCTTGTACCTCCAGAGCTATTCTTTTTTCCTACATCTCATGAGGGAACACAGTGTTCCCTGTGAGCTCAGGGAGCCTTGTTTGGAATGAGAGTCCCCAGGCTGCTCATCCTTATTCCACACAGAAAGTGGCAGGTCAGAAACACACAGCATTGCCTGAATCATAAATGTCACTTAATAGTCAGCCACGGAGAGGTGAAAAGAAATCTGTAAGTTGTCAAGTGCAGAGGCTTCTACGTGTGAACCACCAATTCTAGGAAAGAGTGCAGTTAAACAGAAGCAAAGAGAACCAAGTTAGAGGCAGGAAATCACTACCCAAAATATGAGAGAGAAAAAAGAAGAAGAAGAAGAAGAAGAAGAAGAAGCAGGAGGAGGAGGAGAAGAAGAAGAAGAAGAAGAAGGGTTTGGTTTTTATCATTGCTGTCCCCTCTCCCACTTTAGAAGATAACTGACTGGTTGGAATTAACTTATGTGAACACTGTCTATTCACAGGAAGCCAGTGCTTCTCTTACACTCACGAATTGAGACATTTGTTGGAATTTCCTACGGAAGAAAGGGAAAAGGGTACTTAGTATCTCAAAAAAAAAATTTTTTTTTTAAATGAAAGCTTCTTTCTGAAAATTTCCCCAACCTAGTTTATGAAAAAAGGAGCCTCTTTAGAAGCAGAATAACTCCCTTTGATTAAAGAAATCACCAATTTGGGATAAAAATGAGAAAACAGTGTCCATGTTATTATTTCTCAAGTATGCCTTCATATGACCATCCGAGGGACTAATCATTCTCCTCCAATTACCATTCTTTTCTCAATAAGGACAATTTGTAAGAATATACATTTGGCTTCCAGGTAGAACTTCATATACCCCTCTTTCATTCTACATTTTTAAAATGTTCCAGAAGGATTTTTCTTATCCCTTGGTTTTCCCTAGTGCCATAATGAAATGCCAGATTTCTTTTTGTGGGGCAGCCTTGCTAGGAGAATCTTGCCGAAAGATTAAAAAAGAAAGAAAGAAAGAAAAGAAAAGAAAGAGGGCTGAGAAGGAAAACTATCATGTGCTTGGCCTATAGCACCTCCCACTTTTTGTTCAAGGGCAGTGGCCCCCGTGCTTTGCCATCATGTCTAGCCATCTGTGTGCTTGTTATCGTGGGGAAGGAAAAGCAAACCAGTGTCAAGCAGTGGAACCTTTAGATGTTAGAAGAATGGGCTGGGGTCTCTTTTATATAAAAAGCCAATTATCTTGGTTGCTAAGGATACCTTTTCACAACAAATACATAGAGAGACCTTGACAAATGGCTAGGGATGATGAATAGAATTTTACAATGAGGCTGCCTGTTTCTTATTGTTTTTCTTACACTTGAGTGTTGTTTTTTTAAAAATGGTATGACACTTTTAGATGGTATAATAAGCCCAGATTGCTTAAAGAAATAATTCCGGGAATCTAAGAAACCAATCTTGATTTAAAAAAAAAAAAAATCTGCAGCCTAACCTGCAAAACGGGAATTACTACATCTTGTGCTAGAATTTTTGGAATTTCTACACTGTTAAAGGGGAAGTAAAAACTGGAACTGGATTAACCAGACTGATGGTGTGAAAAGCTGAAATTCACGAAATATCTGCTCACTTTAGTTTCATTTTCTGCTACCTATCCATGGCCCAAGAGATAATTCCACACAAAATGAAAAGAAGGAAGGAGAGAGAAAATAATTATGAAGCTAATTGTCTTTAAATATAGAAGATGGACTTTGTTTCTTGGACTACAAATTACGAAATTAGTCCCTGAAAAGCCTACAATGTCAAAACAAAAGAATAATGAATTACAACTGCTCCAGAGTATGCCACTGCTCTGAAAACATCTATGTGAAACATAATGAGCATCTGAAAAACAAATGAGAAATCAAGTAATGCATGAATTTCGTGTGCATGTCGCTGGTACAAAATAGAAAAAGCAAGTCAAGAGTTTCAGAGGAGGGAGCTTTAGAGAATGTATCATCTGATCCCCTATCTTCCCCAGTTTTATTGAGATATTTAACTGGAATATAGCACTATATAAGTTCAAGATATACAGCATAATGATTTGTATTTACCATGAAATGATTGCTGGGGCACCTGGGTGGCTCAGTTGGTTAAGCACTCAACTCTTGGTTGCAGCTCAGGTCATGATCTCAGGGTTGTGAGATGGAGCCCCAAGTGGGGGGAGTCTCCGCATTCAGTGAGGAGTCTGCTTGAGGTTCTCTCCCTCTCCCTCTGCCCTTCCCCCCACTCACGCACATGCATGCTCTCTCTTTTTTCTCTCTCTCTTTCAAATAAATAAATGAATGTTAAAAAAAAAAAGAAATGATTGCCACAATAAATTCAGTTTACATTCATCATGTCATATAGATACAAAAGTTGAAAAAGAAAAAAACCTTGCGATGAATTCTTTAGATCTACTCTCTTAACAACTTTCAAATGTGCCACACACGTAGTATTAACTACACTCATCACATTGTATACTATACCCCTAGTACTTATTTATCTTACAAGTGGAAATTTGTACTCTTTGACCACATTGACCCTCCCCCCTTCAACCATGTGCCCATTCCAGAACCAAGAAGTGCCAATCCCCTCTTGAATAAATGGAAGCTAAGGTTCAGAAGATGGGCAGGTTTCCCTAAGAGGCCAGGAAAGGGAGGAACAGAGTGGTCCTGAACCTATCTTCTTTGTTTCACATCAATAGCAATTCCCCACACAGATCTCTCTCCTAATGGTCCACACACAGGTTTCCTTTGGGCCAAAAGGCACCTTCACAAAAATTGAGCCAACATTTAAAAATTAGAAGATCTCATACAAAACAGAGTTCAGACTCCTGCTTCTTTGAAAAATGAGAAGATGTGGGGTATCTGAGTGGCTCAGTCAGTGAAGTGTCTGACTCTTGGTTTCAGCTCTGGTCATCATGATCTCAGAGCAGGACTGAGCCCTGCATAGGTCTCCATGCTGAGCATGGAGCCTGCTTAAGATTCTCTCTCTCCCTCTCCTTCTGTTCCCCTCCCTGCTCACTCTCAATCTCTCTATTTAAAAAAAAAAAAAAGGTTAAAAATGAGAAGATATGCAACAGATACATGAAAAGGTGCTCAATGTCACTAATTCATCAGGGAAATGCAAATCAAAACCAAAATGAGAGGGACACCTGGGTGGCTCAGTCAGTTAAGCGGGTGCCTTCAGCTCAGGTCATGATCCCAGGGTCCTGGAATCGAGTCCCACATCGGGCTCCTTGCTCAGGGGGCAGCCTGATTCTCTTCTGCCTCTGCCTGCTTGTGTACTGTCTCTCTTTCTCTCTCTGACAAATAAATAAATAAGATCTAAAAAAAAAAACAGAATGAGATATCACCTCACACCTATTGAATAGCTATTATCAAAAACATGAGAAACAAGTGTTAGCAAGGATGTGGAGAAAATGGAACACTTGTGCACTGTTGGTGGGAATGTAAGTTGGTGTATCCACTGTGGAAAACAAAATGGACCTTCCTCAGAAAATTAAAAATAGAACTACTCTCTGATCCAGCAATTCCCCTTCTGGATATATATCCAAAGGAACAAAATCACTATCTTGAGCAGACATCTGCACCCCCATATTCATTGTAGATTTACAGTAGTCAAGAAATAGAAGAAACTTTAGTGTCCATCATAGATGAACAGATAAAGAAAATGGAATATTAGTCAGCTATAAAAAGAAGGAAATCCTGCTATTTGCAACAACGTGGATGGATCTTGAAGGCACTGTCCTAAGTGGAATAAGTCATACATAGAAAGACAAATACCATATGATCTCACTTATATGTGGAATCCTTAAAAAAGTAAGGAAAAGAAAAGGAAGGGAGAAAAAAGAAAAGATACAGAGAAGAGATTGGTGGTTGCCAAAGGCAGGGGGTGAGGGATGGGCAAAATCGATGAAGGTAGTCAAAAGGTACAAACTTCTAGTTATAAGATAAATAAGTTCTGGGGCACCTGGGTGGCTCAGTGGGTTAAGCCTCTGCCTTCTGCTCAGGTCATGATCTCAGGGTCCTAGGATCAAGCCCCACATCTTCCCCCCCCAACCCCTGCCTGCCTCTATGTCTACTTGTGATCCCTCTCTCTCTGTCAAATAAATAAATAAAATCTTTTTTTTTTTTTAAAAAGGTAATAAGTTCTGGGGAAGTAACATACAGCATGGTGAGTATAGTTAACAATACTGTATTGCATATTTGAAAGTTGCATCAGACTCCTTGCTGAGGGGGGAGCCTGCTTCCCCCCTCCCTCTGCCTGCTGCTCCCCTGCTTGTGCTCTCTCTCTGTCAAATAAATAAATAGAATCTTTAAAAAAAAAAAAAATGGCTGGATTCCCTGGGTGGCTCAGTTGGTTAAGTGGCTGCCTTCAGTGCAGGTCATGATCCCAAGGTCCTGAGATGGAGCCCCACATCAGGCTCGAAGCTCAGCAGAGAGCCTGCTTCTTCGTCTCCCCCTGCCTGACGCTCTGGCTACTTGTGCTCTCTCTCTCTCTGTCAAATAAATGAAATCTTTAAAAATAAATAATAAAAAAATTTTAAAAACTAGTTTCTAAGTTCTTGATGACACTAGTTCATATTTTTTCATTTTTTCATGTTGCAAAATAATCTTTATAACCTTTTTTTTCATTGTCACAGTTCATTTATAAGTTCTTAGAACCACTGAAAATAATTCAATCCCTAAAAGTTTCCTGAGATTTTTTTTTTTCTAAATTGCTACTTTTAGCCAAATACAAAATGTTTCCTCCTTAACAAAGCATCCTAATACAGGCAAATGCAGGAAGCATGGCATTTGGTTCCATCTCTTATATGAGGAATAACACTGGAAATTATGAAAATGGAGGTATTTTCACTTAACCCACGAGGATGGGTCTGCCTCATCCTTACTACCACCGTA
>PISX010014269.1:0-53628 GCA_004024625.1 Mellivora capensis
ATAAAGCAGGAAAGAATGTCCAATGGAAAAAAGACAGCCTCTTCAATAAATGGTGTTGGGAAAATTGGACAGCCACTTGCAGAAAAATGAAATTGGACCATTTCCTTACACCACACACGAAAATAGATTCAAAATGGATGAAGGACCTCAATGTGAGGAAGGAATCCATCAAAATCCTTGAGGAGAACGCAGGCAGCAATCTCTTTGACCTCAGCCGCAGCAACATCTTCCTAGGAACATCGCCAAAGGCAATGGAAGCAAGGGCAAAAATGAACTATTGGGATTTCATCAAGATCAAAAGCTTTTGCATAGCAAATGTGTGCTTGCTTCTTTAGTGATGAAATAGAAAGGCAGAAATGGCAACATATCCAAAACGATAGGGATACAAAAACGTGCCTTTTCAGAACATTTTTACATACATACACACAAAATTGGGATCAGATTGGCAAGATGATTCAAGCAACAGACAAATTGAATGGCATTCAAAGTGGCAAATTAATGCATATTTAATTAAGTTTTTACTAGTTACTTCTAACATAAAAGTGAACAAGGCAGTACCTGAATTTAGAGAAGTCACATCCTAGGAAAATGATTAAGTTCTGTTACTAAGAAGAAGAGGAATGATTGATCATCACAAAGCAGATGATGACATTAAGATCTAGCTCTTGATAGACATCTGGGCATTTGTCAAATGAAGGGAGAGTCAAAGAATTCTCTATGTGAATGGATAAGTGAACATAAGACCCAGGTATTTGAAAGATGCTACTCTGCCACATTTGGCAAAGTAGCTGGAGATATAAATGGAGATGAAAGATGCTTTTTTGTACTCCTTGCAGAATAGTTTGAGCTTCATTCTCTTTCCAGTCTCTGTAAGGGAGTGATGTGCACACCTCTACCTTCATGCCAGATGACACTAGCATTAAGATGAGAGATTGCAAAGGTGTGGCCATTTTGTAACAGTCCAAACAAGAGAAAGACCTAGAATACAGTTGTACAAAAAGAATGGATAAGAAGAAAGTTTATAAAATATTTGTGATAGATTTGGGATCATTCTGTGACAGCCTGGGTGCAAGAAAAAAATGACAGGTAGAAATCAAAGATGAGTTTGAGGGTCTACCTTGAATTTGAGATAATTTTATTAACTAAGACAATACAAAAGTAGAAGTACATTTAATGATTTGTTGGAAGCAAAATAATAAGGTAAATGAAATTAATGAGGTGTAAACTTCAGGGTCACATGTTTTCCCAGACCCTTTCCAAGACACGGGGTAATGGTCTTAGCAGCAATGTATTCACAGGAATATAAAGTCTTTTTTTTTTTAATTTCTTATTTTTGTAAGATTTGCTTGTTTACTTAGGCCCAAATAGTTGCAATTGGTATCTCTTTGAACTCAAACTTCCCCTCAATCACGCTTCTTCTTGGCTTCTTTTTGTGCATGCATATTTTTTTAAAGATTTTATTCATTTATTTGACAGACAGAGATCACAAGTAGGCAGAGAGGCAGGCAGATAGGGAGAGAGGAGGAAGCAGGCTCACTGCTGAGCAGAGAGCCTGATGCGGGGCTCGATCCCAGGACCCTGGGATCATGACCTGAGCCAAAGGCAGAGGCTTTAACCGACTGAGCCACCCAGGCACCCCTTGTGCACACATATTGAACAGCCTGGATGATTATTGAGATTTGGCCAAGGAGAATTTGAGTTGGAGATACTCTTTGTTTTTAGTGGGATTTGTGACACTTCCGTATTTAGATAACCTTCTATGTTCAGGTTAACTTACCATTAACCAACCTCTTGCAAGAATAACTTCCAGAAATACTTCTACTGTACACTGTGTGCCAAGTCACACACAATGTGACCTAAAATCATAGAGTTAAGACTCTCTTATACTAACATATTTTATGTTGTTTGGCACCAGCAAAACAAAATAGTCATGAAGAAGAAACAGGATTTGAGGTGTGCCGAGTTAGAGGATAATCTATGGAAAACTTGTCCAATTATCAGATATGTAAAATTATAATGGGGGATTCAGGGATTTTTAAAAACTTTTAGTTAAAGTACAGTTGACATGTATTAGTTTCAGGTATACAGCATAATGATTTGAAAATTCTATTCTTAATGATGCCTAATTAAAATGTATCACTTTTCATGTCAGGAATACACTCAATAATGTAGCATAAAAGTTATAAATATGTTGTATTGTCATACACTTTTGTTTTTCTTGGTAGGTAAATATAAAATTGAAAATAATTCTTGTGTTTATAGAGCACCAAACAGTAGCAGTCCTATGATAGAAGTTTCATCTCTATGTAACAGTTTGTGAATGAAAGAAACTTGATAAAGATTTTCTAAAATTAGTATAAAAATTCTAATAAAATTGTATATGCTGAAATTGTCCATGAGAGGAGTCCTTTCGGAAGGGGTCAGACCCATACCTCTGCCAAGCTCTATCACTGACTAGGACCATCTGAGGGAAAGTGTGTCCTCAGCATAAATAAAGTGGCAAATTAGAGGGATGGGAATTGGAGCTATTAGCCAACTATACCCTCCAAGGTAGTAGATCTGATTGGCACAGCTCTATGGACACTATCATCTACAGCATACGTGGCAGAATTTCCTGTTCAATGCGAGTCTGAAGAATAGTTCCTCCATTTTCTCACGAACCTCTCTTACTCAGTGGAAATTTCAAAGAGAGAGTTTAATAGGAAGAATTATAGATCTTAATCCTGTAGTTGACATTGGGGTACAGCTGGTACTCATCCTCTGCCTTCATGACTATGAATTCAAAATTCCTCCGAGCTTCCGCTGTCATCTGGTAATGTGATCCAAACCAACATTCCTGGGAAGCCTGAGGCAAATCGTACCCCCTCAGGCTGGAGATTCTGGACTTGTCTACTTACAGATATATGGGAAAAGTAAGTACCAGGAGGTACCTAAATCAATCACATGAGCTCCACACATATTCTTCTGTGTACCCACTGTGTAAAATCAGCTCTATTACCTCTTGATGTTCAAGATAAATTGCTCCTGCAAAGATGGCAACTTTGTTATCTATCTGTTGGTCTGGATTTCAGAAATCCAAAGTATCCTGGTAGTTGCCGTAGCTTCTAGTTTAATGTAAGCTCCTTGCTATATTCCATGAAGGAAGTTTTCCCTTTTTGGAGACAAAACTACAACACTGCAGAGTTCAGAGATATGAGGATTGAAATTTTCTCAAAATTTCTCCTATGGGTTCAAAGGAAGAGATGGTAAGAGAAGATACTTAGGCTTTCAGCCCTTTGTTCTTGGGCCAGTGTCTTATTCCTACTAAGGACAAAACACTATATAAAGATCTCTGCTTTAATGAATGCACAACACCTTGAAAAGGGACACTTTTTTCTTTCAGAGTATTGCCTTCAAACTGTCACTTCAGTTATGCCTTGAGTAGGTCGTTCTAAGGTTCTATGTGGCTGGCTCCTTCTGGATGGAAGAGTTCATGGGTCATGGCTGACTCCCACACATCCTTCACTGTGAAGTCAGAAGCCTACTTAGATGCTACCCCTGCACCTGTGAATCAGGGGTTCTGTAAGCACCCTGAATGGTTGCCTGTTAAGGCTCTGAAGACCAGAATGAAAACCTGTACTTAGAATAGGTATTTATCCTTTTGAGACAAACTTTTGACCTTCCAAGTTGGAAAAGATTCAATTTAGACAAGTTACAAGTTGAATAATTTTGTATTGGGGGCTCAGTATTCATCTCTGTTGCTCCCAATTTGGTCATTCATAGACCATAGAAGTTATATCGGTATTGGTAAGTTGGAGCTGGGTCTATACATAATCTTTATCTCTGTGAGTGTGGTCACTCTTTCATGTACTTATCATGCTATTTTTGAAGTGTTTTCTTATTTGTAGTAGAGAATGCAGCACTTATTAATTTGGTTTTTGTATCAAAAAGATATCCATCTCACATGCCCTTGAATATTGTACTCCTAAAAACTGGCAGAATTGGAATGCTTCTTAAACTTTGTAGATATATCATCTGTCTTCTGGATGGTAGTATCTCACCAAATTCTCCAGTGTACTAATCACCTCATGTATTACATATCATATCAACATGTTATTAATAAATATAATGGATTAGTGTGATGTTTTATGTGATACCCAGTTTGTACAGATTTCTCCAGACTATATTATCATAGAAAGAAAAATAGGTGATATAATCCTCAAGCAAATCAGTAAATGCCTATTATTTCCCACTCCTTATGAATGAAAGGTATTTCTGATTCTCTTTGGTACATGGAATAGGAAACAATGCAGTGGCCAAATCAATGGCTGTATGCCCTGCACCTATGTATACCATGTACCTTAGTAATCTTTCTAGCAATGATGCTACAACTGGCATAGTGGCTGCAGTCCATGTTTCCACTTGGTTGAGCCTGTCATAGGCTACAGTGATTCTCCGAGTTTCATTCTGTTTCTGCAGGGGCCAGAATGGCAAGTTAAACAGCCCCATAATAGCAGCCATTGATCCCGAATGCTTTAAGTCTTTAATGATGGTGCTGATTTGATCCATCCTCCTGGAATGTAATTTTAGTTTTAATTTTGTCTCAGAGGTTTTTCACTTGACCTTTCCCACTATCAAGCTTATACCCAAAGGTCAATGAAACAATGTAGTGTCCACTCAAATTGCCAAGTACATCCATTCCAGTTTTATACTCAGGAACTGAGAAAATGATCATAGAGCAAGTTCATGGAACAAGTGGGCCGACTGAGATGGGCTTTGACAAGAAATACATGTATTGTTTGGTGCCTGTAAGTCCCCACCCTGCCAAGTAGGCCATGAGGGTAGTTGAGTTTCTGGTGTCAGCTCAGTTGCTGTGTCCCATAGTCTGTTATATACCCATCTGAGTATTTGCCTTTCCTTTGAGTATAGAGTCACCCAGTAGTCATAACCCCTTTTGGGAAGGACAGGCGTAGGGGGGCAGTACTTTATATTGTTACTCTGCTGTTGCAAGACGCCTTTTTTTCCTGGGTATTTTCTTCAATCAACGTATTTCAAATCTAAAAACTGTTTCAAATCTAGGACGTGAACAAGGGATTCATGAAATTTTTATTGGGATGATTTCTCTCAGCCTCTTGCTCCTTTGTTCTTATTTCCTGGTTATGATTGTTAAGTGGCATCCTTATTCCCTGTTCATCTAATTTATTTTAAGGGTACCAGACTCTGTTAACTATATCTGAAAACTCCTCCAGACCCAGCTCCCTTCTCTTCCCCTTTGAATTTGCCATTTATTATTGTAATTGTGGCCTCCTAGCTTCTGGTGGTTCAGTGATGCTTATGGTCTCTATTACTTCAGGATTCTGTCATTCCCCCAAGATACTAAAAAGCCCAGCACTGTGACTGCTTGTCCTGTAGTCATCAGCCTACTGCAGAGAAGGGACATGATGGAACTTTTTATGGTTTAATAAACCTTCCACCAACTCATTCCTAATGGCTTTTGTATCATGTCCCCGGGTCCTCTCATGGAACACAATTCCCTCTTGGGTCCTCTGGCATGACATCATATGTCCATTACAGCATATGCATATCCCCTTACTCATTCCCATGTCATCTTTCAGGGCAACTTGGGCATTCTATTTTGCTCAGCATTCACCATTACTTTCTCAAGGCTTCTAAGAGCCACCCTGGTGGTGAGTTTGCCTCATCTCTTGGGATTCTTACCAGAATATTTAACCTCAGGCCATGAAAAAGTATCCCTAAAACAATGCCTTCCTTATCCACTCTTAAATTTAAAACACCACTTTTAAACTAGTACCCACATAATTTAAACCCACATAATTTCCCTAGTTTCTGTTCCTAAATACAGTGAATTCTTGCAGGTCTTTTGGTACACAATTTCTTTGCTGCCCTTTGAGGTCATCTGTGCTTCCTGCAACAGAATATATGAGCAGTGTGTTTTCATGTTCACCATAACCTAATATTAATATTTAAAATTTGCATTATTTTCTTAACAAGTACCTCCTGCATCATATATGGTTTATTCCATAACACCTTGGTTAACCGCTATGCAAGAAGTTAGATTTGCAGTATTACACTTCTATCATATTGATATTCCTTCCTACAAATTGGAAAACACTAGACGTGGGTTTTGAAGAATGAGTAGAATTTCAAAAATTCAGACAACATGAGGAATTTTCAAAGAAAAGAGAAAACAAAAAAGATAACACTGGCAAGCTGACCCATTTGACTAGAGAGTGGGATGCAAAGAAACAGAACATTGAATTGAGTTTCAGGAAGGGGTTAAGATAAACAGAAGTATCAGTTAAAGGAACAGAAAAATTATATACTGAAATTATATAATCTATAATATAAAAATAAAATTTATATATAATTTATATAATTATATAATTATATACTGAAAATCTGGGAATACATATTTGATGGTTCTGTGAAGAATAATATTTTGGGATGTGGAAATTGGCCTTCTACAGAGTGACAGGAGTAGAGAAGCAAGAGTAGAATTTTATGAGAAAACAATGGTTCATTCACAAAGAAATCCACCAGTCATTGTATTTATAGCCAGGGCTATTTAAAAATTTTCTCACATGTATGAACATTGGGAATGATAAGAACACTACTGTGCTAGTAAAAATTTAACAACTGTTCTCCAGGGGAAAAACAGGAAAGAAAGAAACAAAGAAACAAAGAAAGGAAGAAACAAAGAAACAAAGGAAACTTGATTTGTTGCATTTGCCAAGTGTGTGGTGTAAATACTCAGACCATGGCTGATTCCAATCTACTCACATGCTTACAAGATTCCTGGACACTAATAATCAGCTCTCAAAATGAAACAAAACAACAAAACAAAACAACAATCAGCTCTCAGATATAATAGGAGCCTCCTTTAGTACTTCATTGCTAAAAAGTCAGAATGACTTAACATTAATAAGACACCAAGAAACACAGAATATCTAAAATTCCTTCAAATGTTCTTAATTTAAAGTGAGCATAGAAGAAATATAGTTACTGACTATTTAATCTGAGGGTGATTTCAGATATTGGTTAAACCTAAAAGTGTTCTTTATTTATAGTCTAAGGAATGTTTTCTGGGGTTCCTAAACTTTGCAAAACAGCTATTGTGGCATTATAAAAGCTATGTTTCTGATAATACGATAATCCTCAAAATAAATGAATCTTTCTCCTTATAAGTGAATTGCTTCCATTTTCATCTTTTGAAACTCCGTATGAATGAATTCAGCAATCTAAAATGTTTTGTCTTATGGCCCATGGCAGACTTAATTATCTGGAAAATGAAAATCCTATTATATACCTTATAATTCTTGTTTCATACAGGCACAAGAGCATATAATTTAATACAACATCTGTTCCTAAATATATAGCTTTAAGCTTTTGAAGTAATTAGAGAAATTTAGAAAATTGAATTCTGTGAAATGAACACCTAATTCTGAAAATCCTATTTCCAAATTTTTGATTGTGACTAAATATTTTAATTTTATTTTTCAATAATTTGAACTTTTATTATAGGTTCTTCCTTTTTTAAATTCTGAATTAATTCTGGGCCAAATGCACTAAGCTCAAATCCCTCTAGTTGAATTGTCTTCTACTAGAGATGAATTTAGCAGTTAATTAGTCTTACTTTCAAATGTCTTTTCTATCCAAATCAATCACTTAAATATCAAATTTATATTTGAATCTCTTATAATTTGGTGAGTATTCATAAAGAATATTTGATTTATATGTGGATCAATGAATAAGAGCTTAAAAAATAAGATACACTTAAACTATGTAGATTAGAACATAGGTGCCTAGTTTAAGATGAAATTTCATTCATACATATAAGTTATTTATTTAACACTTCTGCTAATTATATCTGATGGCTTTTTCTTTGTAAATTATCACCTTTTTTTGGCATGATGAGTGCTAGCCTAATAAACATGAGACATTTTATTCCTTTGCAAAACCATAGAAGTGTATATAGTCTGAAAACTAACATTAGATGAGAATAGTTTTTGCCTAAGTTTACTAAGTATGCTACTTTCCTATTTCTTTAAAGATTTATTTATTTATTTGAGAGAGATAATGTGTGCACATGCGTGCACACATGTTGGTTAAGGGGCAGAGGGAGAGACCATCCAGCAGATTCCCCGCTAAGAGGGGAGCTGGACATGGGGCTCGCTCTCAGGACCCTGAGATCATGACCTGAGCTGAAACCAAGAGTGGGACGTTCAACCGACTGAGCCATCCAGGTGCCCCCTTTTAAAAGCAAAGCTGTTTAGAAATTTTATATCTTTTACTATGGACTTGGTCTTGGCTAGATGTGGATTTAACTTACATTTTGCAATTTTCAACAGATTTAGTGGACCTTAGCAATAAATACCTACAGATAACATAAAAGAATTTGAAATCTTAAAATGATAATGTTTCATGTGTGTGTGTGTGTGTATTTGTGCACACATGTTGTATTTTGTTTGATTTTGTTTGATTTGGTGTAATGTTTGCACAAACACATGTCTGTGTTATTTTATGCTTGGAACAAAGACGTTAACTGTGAATCAAAATCTTGCTTGGTGAAATATCCCCTCTGCTATACCAAAAATTTAGTTGTTTTGGATTCAGATCGACAAACTACATTTCGTAAAAAAAAAAAAAAAAAAAAAAAAAAAAAAAAAAAAAAAAAAAAAAAAAAAAAAAAAAAAAAAAAAAAAAAAAAAAAAAAAAAAAAAAAAAAAAAAAAAAAAAAAAAAAAAAAAAAAAAAAAAAAAAAAAAAAATCATTCAAATCAAATCAAATGAATAGTAAGTACATAGTACAGCATATCCAAGATCACCTACTGTCACATGAACACAGCAGTTACACAAAATCTGCTCCTGTGTTTATCACTCAGACTTTGTCCTAAGGAGAGGTACCAGTTGGGAGATAGAACAAATATATGCTGGCTAATCGAACATAATCTAAAAAATAAATTAAATAATTTTTTAAAAAGCACTGTTCAGTCATCCAGCAACAGAGGAAGGAAGCCCAACTCCATTCTCTTTCCCACTATCTTTATTCATAACCTTGATGATATTACCAGAATCAGCTGATGTATTACCCATATAAATCACTATATATGTCACTATGTATGTGCTTTATCTTGATTTGCTTTGTTCATCCATTAGCAAGATGTATCCTAGGGTATCAAAAAACCTAAGAGAGGTTATTTTTTTAGGTCTGGTATAGCTGAAAAATCTTCCAAATAAATTAATGGTAATTTCCTGTTTGCTTTATATGATTTACTCATGAATGTTTTTGTAGAAATATCTACTTTTGGGTAGTGGGGGAAACTTGTAGTTTATTACCTTACAATGAATGTTCCAATACTATTTATACAAATCTAATTATTGAAAAACTTAGGGGCCTAAAGCAAGCTTTTATGTGACACTGAGTATATTAATTAGAATTTGTTCAAAGTTCTCTTTTGTTTTTAAATTATCTCTATTTTTTCCTAGGCTGGATTTTTATCTTTATCTTTCTCTGTCATATTAGTAACATCTATAGTGACATATATACTGATTAAATATACTTATTATATAACATACTGAGTATATAATATATATACACCATATATATATACATACATGTATATATATAACTACCATGGATTTTAGGATTTTCAAAACACCTTTTTGTGTATTCCATATTATACTGCTGGAGCATTTTCTTTAATAAGGGTTTCAGAAAATCTATGATATATTTTGTGTAAGACCCTAGTGCACATTTTCTAACATATTTCTGAAAATCTCTGGGATATTTTACATCTAAAAATGCCCTCTCATTTAATTTTGCATGGTATAGAGTTCAAGCTTGGAGATATTTTTCCCCATAAATTTAAGTGACATTTGCATGTGTACTTTCTCTCTCTTTTGCAAAATGTTGCTGATTGCACCTGGTTCTGTATTTTCCTCTCTGGAATCGATTAGACTCTAATCTTCATTTTAATTACCCCAAATCTCACCAAAACATGTCTAGATATGCTTATTTTTTCATTACTCTTGCTTCTTCAAATTTAAGTAAGGGATATGTCATTAATATAAAGCTAGTAGATGTTTTCTTTGTAACTCTGAATCTCCAATCTGTCTCTCTACAAATAGAAGGCATATTGTAAGCAAAAGGAATAGTGCCTTACAATCCTCATTTTGAAATACTTTGGTGGGGGAAGAGGCAAGCAGGCTAGAGAACCTACTCATTCTGAATGCCAATTTTAGAAAGACTGAATATTGTAAACATAGCACTTTTGCATTTCCCTTATGAAAAAAAAAAAAAACTGCTTTCCTCCTTTTCTCCCTCCTAATTTCAAATATTAGTTTACCCATCAGTGTGATGATCCGATATGTCATCTGTGTGGAGAAGTCTACTGATGGCATTTCCCCCCAATATGTGGTGTGTTGCAGTACTTTTCCCTGTTCATAACATTTCCTGTTGTTACAAGAAGTTATTAGTTTGTTGGTTGGTTCATTTATTCACCTGGAGAAAGGTGGACATGTTTCCTTACTCTTGTTTTGAAGCAGATGCCCAGTTTATTTTATTAAAATTCCTTCAATCTTCTTAAAACAAGCACTGTGTAAGAAGACCACACAGTTTTATTTAATGGCAGATGTATCTGAGGGCACGAGAACTGAGAAGTAACAAAGACATTAGCACCTTTGCTCAAATTGTTAAATCCATTTTCAGGGCGGTGAAGGGAAAGGTATGTCTGAATCAGCCGTGTGAATGTTGATACCTACAGGGTGGTGTTGAATGCACAGCTTACTCTCAGAGGCTGTTGTGCACTGCTGAGATAGCAGATGGAGTGGGGAGAACACGGTGGACACGTGCAGTGCTGTGCCGGTTCTAACTCTCCTCTTCTTTTTAGCCTCCGCCGCATACCTGTGTATGGTGACATGGCAGTCGACAACCACTGGTTTGGAGCACTGGCTATCACAGAGGCATGTCCCTTTCTGCCAGTGGTATAATAGGAGGTATTTAAAGAATTGTGGCAGCATCAAAAGGAAAATGAATGTGAGCGAGTGTAATGTATAGAATTAATCACTATCGTGTACCTATGATATTAATATTGTATGTTAACTATATTTCAATTAAAAATTTAAACAGTAGGGGCACCTGGTTGGCTCAGTGGGTTAAAGCCTCTGCCTTCGGGTCAGGTCATGATCCCAGAGTCCTGGGATCGAGCCCCGCATGGGGCTCTCTGCTCCGCGGGGAGCCTGCTTCCTCTCTCTCTGCCTGCCTCTCTGCCTACTTGTGATCTCTGTCTGTCAAATAAATAAATAAATAATAAATAAATAAATAAAATCTTTACAAAAAATTTAAACAGTAAACAATTTTTTTAAATATTTTATTTATTTATTTGACAGACAGAGATCACAAGTAGGCAGAGATACAGGCAGAGAGAGAGGGGAGGAAGCAGGCTCCCTGTGGAGCAGAGAGCCTCATACGGGGCTCCATTGGAGGACCCTGGAATCATGACCTGAGCTGAAGGCAGAGGCTTTAACCCACCGAGCCACCCAGGTGCCTCAGTAAAATATTTTTTAAATAAAAATTTAAAAAATGTGTGTGCAAGCATGTGTGATAAAGAATTCTGGTCCATTTTTCAAGGATCGTGTCTAAAAATATTTTTAAAATTTTAGTTATATGTCATGTAGTGACTATTTTGTGGGTCTTTTTTGTATTTTGCATATTTTTCTTTTTCCAGCTTTATTGAGTTATAATGACAATGTTGTATACATTTAAAGTGTACAATGTATTTGCTTTTGTATACATTGTGAAATGATTACTATAATTAAGTTTATTTTACCCATTCATCACCTCAGAGAGTCACCATGGTTTTTTTTTGGTATGTGTGGTGGGAACAATTAAGATCCACTCTCTTAGCCAATTTCAAGTATACAATGCAGTATCATTAACTAGTCACATGCTGTCCATTAGATCCCAAGAACATATTCACGCTATAATTGAAAGTGTGTGCTCTTTAACCATCATCTTCCCATTTCCCCCCACCCTTCAGCCCATGGCAATTTCCATTCTACTCTGTTTCTTTTAATCCTTTTTTTTTTTTTTTAAGATTACACATATCAGTAAGATTATACAGTATTTGTATTTTTTTATCTGGCTTATTCATTTAGTATAATGTCCCCCTACTCCCAGTTTATCCATGTTGTCACAGGATTTTCTTCTTTTCTTATGGCTGAGTAAAGCCGCATTTTCTGTGTCCATTCATCCATTGGTGGACACTTAAGTTTTTTCCATATCTTGGTTTTTGTAAATAATTCTGCAAGGAATATATGGGTGCATGCATCTTTTCAATTTAGAGTTTTCATTAGGTATACACTCAGAGTTTTCATTAGGTATAGAGTTTTCTTTAGGTATATACTCAGAAGTGGGATTACTGGATCATGTGGTAATTTTGTTTTTAATTTCTGGAGAAAATTCCATGTTGTTTTCCATAATGACTATACCAATTCGTGTTTCCTCTGACTGTGTTCAAGGGTTCCTTTTCCTCCACAACATCACCAACACTTCTTTTTGATAACAGCCATCCTAATACATGTAAGGTGATATCTCATTTGTGGGTTTGATTTGCATTTCCCTCATAATTAGTGATGTTGATTATCTTTCCAGTACCTTATTGGCCATTTAGATGTTTCCTTTAGAAAAATGTCTATTCAGGTCATTTGCCCATTTTTTTTTTAAGATTTTATTTATTTATTTAATAGAGAGAGAATGAGAAACAGTGAGCATGAGATGGGGAAGGTCAGAAGGAGAAGCAGACCCCCTGCTGATCAGTAAGCCGGATGTAGGACTTGATCCCGGGGATCATGACCTGAGCTGAAGGCAGTCAGTCAACCAACTGAGCCACTCAGGAGCCTTTCTACCCATTTTTAACATAAATCTTGTATGTGTTCCTTATATATTTTAGCTATTAACCCCTTATCAGATACATGGGTTTGCAAATATTTTCACCTAATCCGTAGGTTGTTTTTTTTTCAATTTGTTGATGGATTCTTTTGCTATGCAGAGCTTTTTAGTTGATGCAATCCCAGTTATTTACTTTTGCTTTTGTTGCCTGTACTTTTAGTGACATATCCAGAAATCGTTGCCAAGATCATTTTCTCCTTATGTTGTTTTCTAGGTGGTTTATGGTGTCATGGCTTACATTTAAGTTTTTAATCCATTTCAAGTTAATATTTGGAATTGGTATAAGATAGGGGTTCTGTTTCATTCTTCTGCATGTGGATATCCAGTTTGCCAGATACCATTTATTGAAAAGACTTTTCCATCGCCATTGTATGTTCTTGATTCCCTTGTCAAAGATCTGTATATGGGTGGGTGGGTTTATTTCTGTTCCTTTGCCTTGTGTGCCTGTTTTTTATGCCAGTACATATTTTTTTTGATGACCAGAGATTTGTAACATATTTTAAAATCAAGAATTTATTTCCTTTCTTTTGATTGCATTGACTATTTGAAGTCTTTTGTGGTTCCATTCAAATTTTAAGATTTCTTTTTCTATTTCTTTGAAAAATACTATTGGAATTTTGATAGGGATTGCACTGAGTCTGTAGATCACTTTAGATATTCTAACACTATTAATCCTTCCAATCCATGAACACAAGATATCTTTCCATTGGTATTCTTTTTTTTTAAAAAGATTTTATTTATTTATTTGAGAGAGAATGAGTGAGAAAGAGCATGAGAGAGGAGAAGGTTAGAGGGAGAAGCAGACTCCTCAAGGAGCTGGGAGCCCAATACGGCACTTGATCCTGGAAGTCCGGGATCATGACCTGAGCCGAAGGCAGTCGCCCAACCAACTGAGCCACCCAGGCACCCGCCATTGGTATTCTTTTTAACCATTTTTTAAATCTTTTTGAATGTATTTTAAGAAATTTTTGACATTTAAAATTTTATTCTGCATTCCCAAAGACAGATAAGTTGAAAATTATTAGATTTTGAAAGGATTATAATTTTCCAGCGAAGTAAACAAATAATATTAAAGTGTCATATTTCTGATTATTACTTCTCTTGAAACACACGTAAACACATGTTAAAACATTCTTTCTGGGGAGTCTGAGTGGCTCAGTGGGTTAAGCCTCTGCATTCAGCTCAGGTCATGATCTTAGGGTCCTGGGATCAAGCCCCACATCAGGCTCTCTCCTCAGCAGGGAGCCTGCTTCCCCCCTCTCTCTGCCTGCCTCTCTGCCTGTCAAATAAATAAATAAAATCTTTAAAAAAAACAAAACAAAACAAAACAAAAACAAAAACCATTCTTTCCTGCTTGGATATCAGTGTTCCTTGTGTCCAAGTCAAATAGTATAGATCCCAGACCTTGCCTTAGATGCAAGTATCTGGGAAATGTTTGGAAATATTGACCATGATTCTTGGTAGCTGTCCTTTAATTCACTTCTTCCTTATATTTCTCGCAATGTCCATATCAGTTTTATGACAAAATAACATGTCTTGTTTTTGAGATGAGCTTATATTTCAGATACAATTCATTCATTTAGCAATCATTTATTCTACATATTCACTACATGCATAATTCCCTATTAAGGGCTAAGAATACAAAGGTTATCAAATTACCACTAAGGCATCAAATAATTCATGAAGTCCATAAAATAGTGGTGAGGCAAAGAAGTAAAGAAACATGTGGACATATAATGCTTACAATTATATAACAGATACTCAAGCGAAATATTGTTTCATATGGTGTGATGAGGTACAATTACTGAAAACTACAAGAAGGCAAATGTTGGCTTCTAAAGATGAACTTTATAAAAGTCTTGATGGAATAGGCTGCCTCAGGGATGATGGCTTCTCCGTCTCAGATTTTCAGACTGTCTGTGCAACCACCCAGTGGGAATCTACTAAAAGAAATTCAAACACCATGTAAGTACTTTTACTAAAAACCTGTAAAAGATTTTTCAAACTCTGAGACTTTATAAAGTCTATTCACACATCTGCTTGAGGCTTCTGTCTAATTTTTAAGACCTTTGACTTCTAAAATCTTGAGTTATCTGTAAGTATTGCTAGGTGATTATTGGAGCAAAGATATTAAATTTCACCTTAACACTTCCCTATTATTCTGAAAAGAGTATTTTATCTACCTACTCTAATATATTTTGTGTGCATGTGTAATGGAAAATGATTCCTTCTGCTTTTTCTCTTGACAGAACAGAACAGAAAACCATGAAGAAAGATTGTGTTGTATATATTTGGATCATATATATATACACATATATATATTTACATATAGTAAGATCATATATCAAACCATGTATTATACATTACATATTATATCATTATATATATAATAAGACATTAAAAAGTTGATTTGAAATAATTAGCATTATACATTTTCCTTTTCACTATGTGGTTCTTGAGCAAACTTGAACTTAAGAATTCACCTGGAGGGGCACCTGGGTGGCTCAGTGGGTTAAAGCCTCTGCTTTCGGCTCAGGTCATGATCCCAGGGTCCTGGGATTGAGCCCCACATCGGGCTCTCTGCTCCGTGGAGAGCCTGGCTCCTCCTCTCTCTCCCTGCCTGCCTCTCTTGCCTACTTGTAATCTCTGTCTGTCAAATAAATAAATAAAATCTTTAAAAAAAAAAAAGAATTCACCTGGAATTGATATGGCTAAATGAAGGCAGCTAGGAGTAGAAAAATTTCTTCTAATTAATTAGAAATATTCCTACTAAGACTGAATGGAGCAGTACTACATGTGCAGTCATGCATTATTTAGTCCAAAGCTGAAAAACACTAGTGGGGGGCTGGCTGGCTTATAGATTGAGAAGGTCGTAGAATTCATGGCACCTTTTATTGAATATGGTCATTGAAGTACCATTACCTGCTGGCAACGGATATCCTCAAATTGATTTAAAAATAAATTGCTAGGGGTGATTTTTTAACTCATTAAGATATTTTAATTAATTGTATTGTTTTTTATCTTCAGTTATGAATTAGAATTTTCTAATATTTTTATATAGATATAATTGTTTATCCTTGGAAAGATTTCCTTTTTGCTAAACATAAGTGGAAGCTTCCTTTTATTTTTCAATAATTTTTAACAAAAATATTAGTGACTTTCTGGAATTGAGTCACAACTTAATAGCCTGAAGGAAGTCTTAAAAACAAAATGAATTAATGGATGTTGTTCTAAGTTCAAAACTGTAATACTGATCATAAAATAATAATGATTAATATTCTGAGTACTTTACTTGAATTGATGAAGTATTCTTTTAGCTCAGTAATCCATTATTTCTAACATAGTACTGTAACATATAAGAAGCATAGTCTCAGAATCAATGGCAAATGATATATTCTTTGGAATAGATTTATTATTGTCATTGGCTGATCAAATTATAATCAGAGTTTCAGTTTGGGAAAATGAATGGATTTTCTAGAGATATTGATATGATTATTTTCTCAGTTACAGTCATCATGCAATAACTAAGTATAAAGTCAAGTGGCAAAAATTATATTCATAAAGAAAAAAATAATTAAAATACAAATTGCAGAACCAGAGATTCACCATATAGACACTGTAAAGAAGAACTGACCTATTTATATTATATCTTAGTATTTTATATATATATATATAAGTGTGTATATATATATATATATATAAATATATATATATATATATATATATATAATATATATATATATCTTAGTAGAAAAATCTGATTTGCTAGTATTCATGGTTTTTTTTATTAAAGATTTTTCTTTATTTATTCAATAGACAGGGATCACAAGTAGGCAGAGGGGCAGGCAGAGAGAGGAAGCAGGCTCCCTGCTGTGCAGAGAGCTTGATGCAGGGCTCAATCCCAGGACCCTGAGATCATGACCTGAGCCGAAGGCAGAGGCTTAACCCACTGAGCCACCCAGATGCCCCCATGTTTTTAATTTGACCTCAACTGAGCAAAATATAATGCCAAAAAGGGAATATTGATATACCCTTTCTTTTAAAAATTAATTCTATTGATATTTAACATAGACATAAATTTCAAATGATCTAAATTAGATTATACCTATAATATTTTCAAATATGTTATAATTTGCACTTTCCTCTAAAATGTATTAAACATCAAAATAACTAACTTTTGGAAGCATGTGAAAATTTGAAATTAACCACTTACATTTTGAAATTAAATGTCTATGTTTAAGTAAGTATTTAACATATAAGTATTTAGAAGACTATGTAACTACTGTGTAACTTTGGTAGTACTACATAACTGCTTAAATAAGTTATTATGTTTCCATAAATAGACTGAGGATAAAAAGGAGAGGGAGAGAGAAATAGCATTTTCGTTGTTATAATTATAAACTCACCAATCTACTCTTCTCAGAATTCTGTATGTTTTATATATTTTTTGGTTCTTCTGAAAGTACTTCCTTCATCTGGTCTATGAAACTGGCCATCTCCTTGTACCAAATGTTCCTCCTCATATTAATGCAGACTCCTATATAAAACAAACTTATACAGAATTAATCACAACATAATGTAATTAGTTCCAAATAAGTGTCTGTGCATAATACTGTGGGATATTTCCTAACAGGCAATTTTTATAATCAGTGAATCACAAAACTGAACCGTAACCTTATCCCCTTATTTGCCTTCAATAAGTTTTTGACTCAGATTCTATGAGTGAACTTTTTAAAATCATTTTTTAAATTTTTTTATAAACATATAATGTATTATTAGCCCCAGGGGTACAGGTCTGTGAATCGCCAGGATTACACACTTCACAGCACTCACCATAGCACACACCCTCCCCAGTGTCCATAACCCACCCCCAACAACCCTTAGTTTGTTTTGTGAGATTAAGAGTCTCTTAGGTTTGGGGCGCCTGGGTGGCTCAGTGGGTTAAAGCCTCTGCCTTCAGCTTAGGTCATGATCCCAGGGCCCTGGGATCGAGGCCCTGGGATCGAGCCCCACGTCGGGCTCTCTGCTTGGCGGGGAGCCTGCTTCCTCCCCTCTCTCTCTCTGCTTACTTGTGATTTCTGTCTGTCAAATAAATAAATAAAATCTTTAAAAAAAAAAAAAAGAGTCTCTTAGGTTTGTCTCTCTCCTGATCCCATCTTGTTTCTATGAGTGAACATTTTTTAAAAAATTTATTTATTTATTTGACAGACAGAGATCACAAGTAGGCAGAGAGGCAGGCAGAGAGAGAGGGAGGAAGCAGGCTCCCTGCAGAGCAGAGAGCCTGATGTGGGGCTGGATCCCAGGACCCCAGGATCATGACCTGAGCCAAAGGCAGAGGCTTTAACCAATTGAGCCACCCAGGCGCCCCTATGAGTGAACTTTTAAAAAATATTTTAAAAAGTTTGTCCTTTTATTGAAAGAATTACACATGCAAGCATTCACATTTAGGTTTACTATATAATTACTTAGGAAAAATAAGGTGTTTAGAGTTATTTCCTATATGTGAATATTTATTGAATATGAAGGGACTATTGACAAGTGCAACAGTATAAATAAGAAAAGCTACTGGTGTATGGTGCATAGTGATACCCATTTTTTAAACCATATTTTATTTTTCAGAAGATTGAGCTTTAAAAGTCAATTCCCATTTGGCTTATATCAAGCTTTGTCACATTTATGAATAGTTTAATTTCCTACGTTATTTGGTTTTTGTGTGGGTTGCTTTACTATTTTTTTCTCATTTTCTACTTCACTAAATTCTAAATGTTTTAAGAATAATGCAAATTGTGGTAGTATTCTGTGGGTTGCTAACTCATTGTTTCCCCTGTTTTATAACTTTAATCTCCCTTGATCTTTAAAAAAATCCCTAAAAGAGAGACCTTGCATTGAAGATTTTTATGATAATCTGTAATCTTCATAAATGTATTTTATTTTTCACGTCATAGGTTAGAAAATCACTGGTATTATTTTTTAAGAATGAAAATATTTATCTGTAAAGATTTTGGATATAAAATCATATATGCTGTCAGAAACAGGTGAATTAACAGAAACCCATTCTTCAAGAAAAACAGGAACTGGTCCTTTGGAGTTGGCAGCTGGGTATGGCTGTCTCTTAGTAGCCAATTGCTTTTTCCTGGAAAGAATTTTTTTCGTATGAATTCAAACTTCGAAGGAAGTACAAGCTTCTTAATGACCATAGCAATTCTTATCAACATGCTTCTAAGAATGTGCATAGTCAGTCTATAACACACATTGATGTGACTGGGGACCAATAATCCAAACACAGATGCTCTATGTCAATTGGGCTTGGCTTTATTTTTATTCTCCTTATCAGCCTTCATGTATATTAAATTGTGAAACAATTCTAATAATTGCAATTTGTTATATTTATTTTTATTGTATTTATACACTTTCATATTATATTTGCTTTTGTCATTGTTTTCCAGAGCCTTATTGTTGCCCACCTCTATTTGCTACACCCCTACTCCCCCATAGTTTGTCAGTGCAGTGGGGGGTTGGGGATGTTCCCTATCCCATGCACCCAGGCACCATGTCTCAACTCCTACCAAAATTCTCAGGTTCTTTTCCTGCCCTTGAGTGTGTAATAATTCTGTGTGATAGAAAGGTTAGGATCCCTGCAATGAAAACCCAGTTCTTCTACTTCTGGTTATGTGATGTAAACAATTTATCTCACCCCTCAAAGCCTCAGACATGAAACACTCTTTGTCTAACTTTAATTAATGTACTATTTCCTATCATACTTTATTACATTGAAAAAAATGGTAAATATTGGGAATAGAACATGATTATGAAAATAAATTTGGATTTCATTGTTTGTGAAGAGTGAGGACACATAGTTAACAGATTTCTGTGGTTGGTAATAAGTTTTGTATAAAATGGTGTGTGTGTGTGTGAATATGTGTTATGTACATATGGATGTATATACATGGATGTTACCTACACAAATATATATTCCTTCATTCCGTCATTCATTCTTTTTTAAGCTTCCTCCTTTCAATCTTATTTTGGAAACAGGAAGCCATGTAACGGGAATTAAAACCTCAAGTTGAACAAGAGCAGGGGAGTGAAGAGACCAAATCTCACATATGTCACTCTCTACTCATCATTCAATCTTTCCCACAAGCCCACAGGATGTAAAAAAGAATAAAGATGATAGGCACCTGGCTGGCTCAGTGGGTTAAAGCCTCTGCTTTCGGCTCAGGTCATGATCCCAGGGTCCTGGGATCGAGCCCCACATTGGGCTCTCTGCTCCGCAGAGAGCCTGGTTCCTCCTCTCTCTCTGCCTGCCTCTCTTGCCTACTTGTAATCTCTGTCTGTAAAATAAATAAATAAAATCTTTTTTAAAAAAAGAATAAATATGATAGTTTCCTAAAAGTGTTATCTCCAAAGGGAAGAGTAATCTACTTATGAGTAAAAATTTTTTTTGTTCTTATGTTTGCATTTTATTTCATTTTTAGAGGAAACTTTTCACTGAATATAATAGATTGAAATAGTCTTATATAGTTGTTTTAGCTAAAGTGTTTTAGCTATGCTGGACAAATAGGTTTCCTCACCTTTTGTTCAGAAGCCTTTCCACCCTTATCGAAATTTCGAGATTATCCCTTTCAGGAAGAACTTGTGACTTAGCCCTCAAAGAAAAATCACTGCTAATGTGAAAATTTTTTGTTATTTCTTTTGGTGTGGATGCTGTCTGGTTATACTCTGTAGCATTTAGCATTTTATTATTTCCAAGAAAAAAATTTAAAAGACCTAAATGAGATGAGTTAGGCTCTTAGAAGTGAGCACGTATATGCTGCTAGCAGACCCTAATGCCTGTGACTGAAGGAAAGAAATAGGGATCCACTTTTAACACCATTTTGAAAGCTATTTTTTAATGGCCAGTGAGAATGACAGCTCTTTGCACCTGATAAAGTTATCTGATTAAGAATCCAACTGGGTCTCAAAATCGTCACTTTAGTTGAGGTTGAATCCATGAGACATGTCTCATCCTCCCACTTGCGCTTCATGGTTTACAGTTTTATTGTTTCTTCACTTGAAATACAATCCACTATTTAGCTATTAGAGCATTACTTTTCCCAGTACTATAATTAAGGCTGTCTAGGCACTTCCACTGTAACCCCTATTTTTCAAGGATTTTAAATCGTACGATGAAAATTTGAAAATTGGCATTTAATGTTTAAAGGGTAACTGTGTATTTTTTCCAATTAAATTAGAAAAATTACAGAGTAATTTAGGCCAATGAGGCAGTTAGGAATAAGAAGGTATTTTCGTAATTTTTAAGCTATCATTTGAAGATTTGATATATTTTTAAATGCAGCAGCACATGTACAGTATAAGTAAAATTCTGGAAGATTCATATGTAATGAATAGAAAATTAACTTATAAATGCACAAATCTGGTTGCAGTTGTAAGGGATCCTGTTATGCCCTCCCTCCCCATCCTCTCAGCGGAACGATTATCTATCTGGTCCTGGGGGTTCTGGTGAGTCTTGCTGCTCAGACTGTTATCGGCTCCATCCTTCTAGAGAATAGCTCTCAACAGGCAGAGAATAGCTCTGCCTGTCTTGCTGGAGAACATCACCCTCTCCACCAAAGGAATTAAAATATCTAGCTCCCCGGCATTACATGGGACAGATTCTTCCCTGTGATTTGAGTTTCCCCTAGGGCCAAGCTGAAGTTAATCCCTTGCCAAGACAAAGTCCTTCTTTACCTTTCTTCCTGTGATCTTTCCCTGCCTTCCACTCTCCTCTCCTGAGAGCCCTCCCTCAATCAATCCTTTCTCAAGAACAGCCTCTGTTTTTAGGAAAGCCGATTTAAGGCATTGGCACACTTCTTCCTTTTGTTTTTCTGTTGGAAGTTCACCTGATAAGCTCAGGACCAGTGCTGCTGAATGGAAGATAGTCTCAGTTTAGGATTTTTCTTTAAGGTGTATAAATATTTCAGATCCTATGTTTGCACAACCAGGATATTTTTGTTGTAAAAGACACAAAAAGATAGAACCAGAGTGCTTTCTTCAACAAATATTTTTTGTGAAACAAAACAATCAAATTGTTAACTATATGCTTCTCTTAAAGAGTTTGCCAAATTCAAGTGTTGAAAACTCATAGTCTAGTTAATGTACCTTACTTACCCAATTAAATATAAGAATGCCATACTGTAGTTCTCCCCATATGTTTAAATACTTGATAGTGCAGATAGAGAACGTCAGTCTATATTTCCTACATGTATTTCATGTACTTCTAGGATAACTTTCCATGTTCCCTAGTGACTCCCTCGAAGCCAGGCCTGGTGAGTGGTGAACCGCATGCAGTTTAAGTCACTGGACACTCTCATACAACTTACTGTTCCACCAAGGGGTGAAGCTGCCTCTCCCACCACCATCTCCCACTCATTCAACCACTAAGTCCTTGCTACCTGCTCAGATTTGAATTCCTTTTGTGCTTATTAGTGTGTGCCCTGCTAGCTGCTCTTGAAAAAGGTAGATTTACGCTGAGTTACAAGTGTAGGGGTAAGAGAGAAGGGCTGTTTTTCTGATTTTACCATGTGTAAATGCAAGGACTCTTCATTGCATATGAGTCCCACATATTACTGGACAAGACCATGTCAGAGCTGGAACTAGTACCAAACCCATCCTAGGCTTAGTTTAATAAAACTACTCATTGTAAGGCTTTGATACGAAAATTTAAAAAACTTAGCCAATTTAAAACTGTATTGGATGCAATATCTGAACCATATAAGAATCCTATATTTAGTAAGATATAACTTGTACCTCTGCTTTCAGTCCTGTTCCACTCCTATAAATTTCACTGCTGCAAAAGGGATATTTATAAAATCCAAATATGATCATACCAGTCCCTGTAATAAAAATCCTTCTGTGGTCCCATATGTTTCAGAATGAAGAAGACAATCCTTCCTTCTGTGTTCTCTCTCAAGCTCAACCTGGCCTCTACCTTTACTTCCCCAAACATATCAGTTTGTTATGGTGTTGTTACATTTCTCTGGGTGGCACTTCATCTCTCCTTTCTGTGAACTTTATCTGTCTGTGTTCCGGCATCCTTCACAGCTCATCTCAAGTGTGGCTTTCTCCAGGAAACTTTGACTTTGCCACTCAACATTCCTTGTACCGCCACAGAACATTGTCTGTACCTCCAGCCCCGTAGTTTTGAAAAGATATTAAGCTGGTTGCTTAATTGTCTTTCTTTGAGAAGGAAGACTGTTACATCCAGATGGAAGGGAATAGCTCCCTGGAAGTTGCCTAATGCAATACTCTTTAAACATTTGACATAAACTTTTGGATAGATAAATTTTGGATGTATAAAAATGGATAGAACCTTGTTTCTTGTCCCTAAAGAGCTGGCCAGCTAGTATAAGCAGATGCTTCAGTTGCTTTTCAATTTATTAGTCTATGTACAGCAATTATAAATAGATTTCATCTATACAAGAACTTTTTTGGATCTTAATCCAGGACTTAACTGATTTTTTTTTTTTTTTGGAAGGGGGGGTTAAAAAGGTTTGAAGAGTCTGGTATATTTGTAACAATGTTTCTTTGGGTTTTTTGGCTGAAGTTTTAGACTTTGAAGTGCCAGTATGTGGATCAGGTAACATCCCATCTTGCCCTGCCCAGAGTTTCCATCTGTTCTGAACAGACAAAGCCTTCTTAACTGTCAGGGTACTTGAAACATTTCAATGGGCATTTGGTCAAATGTTCTCATTGAACAGTTGGTTTGACATACAAACAGACAGACTGGAGAAGGGCAATAGAAGTCAAATTTCAGTGAAAGGCTGCAGGACACAGGACAGAAGATGATTTGTGTGTCGTGCAGGAAGCAGGCCAGATGCAGCTGTAGATATTGCATAAGGTGAGCACGAAGCCTCCTGGTGGTTCAAAACTCCCTCCTCATGCTTTTGCCATTGCCTTTCATCCGTGAGTCTAAGCCAAGGACCTTTATCAGAATCATCGTGATGGTGGTGGTGGTGAGCTGAATTTTTCAACCATTCCACATTCCCTGGAGATATGTAAACGGCCTTTTGAAAGTTGTTTTCCTTCTACACATCTATTTCTCATACTCTCACCAGCCCACTCCACATACACAGAACCTCAGACACTTGTCATTAAATTATTAAATGGCGAGTCATCGATAAAAAGAGAAATATGCCATGTTTGTCAGATGCATAGTTGTAGGGAAAAAAATGGAGTTCTACTAACTTATATGTCCTAAGAAATAGGAGTGTGGTAGTAAAATGAAAGAAAAGAAAGAAAGAAAGAAAGAAAGAAAGAAAGAAAGAAAGAAAGAAAAAGGAAAAGGGAGAAAGGAAGGAAGGAGTGAGGGAGGAAGAAAGGGAGGAAGAAAGCAAAGGAATTGTTAATTTTTTTGAGTTATCTGCAGATGTAACCACCTAGAATTAGTGGATTTTACAAAGGTAAAGTGTTTTTTGGTTTGTTTGCTTTTTCAGTTGTCTACAGCTGACAGCATTGTTAAATTACAGGTCTAAAAAAATCACGAGTGGGACATTCCACTTCTTTAGTAGACAGGGGAATCTGTAGGGAAATTAGAGCAAGAGGCACCGAGGTGTGTGAGCAGGTCTACGGAACTGCTTGGGGCATACGCAATTACTGTGATCCGTTTTTCTACCTGATCCTCATCCTCTAACAAGCCACAGTGTGAGGAAAGGAAAGGCCAAAGGCCTTAAAAATAGCTGGGAGGTTTAGGGATGGACAATTAAGGCAACTCTTACTGGAACCACAAATTGATCAGGGGACATATTATATACCTACTCAAAAAATAGGGGACATATTATATACCTACTCAAAAAACTTGTAATGGCAGTCAGCAGAGCCTAAGAACCTTACCTGTGTGTTGTTACATGCCCGTAATAATGTCAGAGATTATGGATTTTTTGAACCTAGTTCATGAAACCGTTGCCTTGTGCTGTTTTCCTTCCTAGCTCTCGAGGTTGCTATATTTAAAAACAATCTGTGATATGAAAATAACAAACATTTACATATTTATTTATTTGTTATGGTGTGATAAATTCCATGGTAATTCACAGAACCAGCTATGCATGTGGAAGTAGGATAAGGAAGGTTTCCCAAACACCTAACATTGGCTACTGGCACAAATAACAAATTCTTTTAATTTCTCTGCTTGGTTCTGTAATTTGCCAGCCCTTGAACAGTCCTGTCAGATGCAAGTAATTGGGATGAGTAGAAGAATGTGTACCAACAGGGGTAGAAATGGAAACGAGAGATACCTAACTTAATTAAATATGAGTTTGCTTATTTAGTTGTGCTTTTTTAAAAGATTTTATTTATTTATTTGACAGAGAGATCACAAGCAGACAGAGAGGCAGGCAGAGAGAGAGGAGGAAGCAGGCCCCCTGCTGGGCAGAGAGCCCGATGCAGGGCTCAATCCCAGGACCCTGGGATCATGACCTGAGCCGAAGGCAGAGGCTTTAACCCACTGAGCCACCCAGGAGCCCCTGTGCTTTTTAATACATAAAATACCAACCTTTCTTTAGGTAATGTCTCCCTACTTGTTTAATTCTGTTTTTAAACAACTGATGGAAGATGTTAGAATTAAGTATTAAAAGAAACACAAATCTCATTTGAAATTGAAGAACTGTATTAGCCAGAGCTCTCATTCCCGTTTAATCTCTTTTATTGCTTATTTTTGTGGGTTTTTAAAAAATCTTTTCTATTACCCATGATAAATGTCAGCCCATTCTCCTTTTCTAGCCATTGTTTTTGCTTATGCTCAGCTAACAGTTGGAATAAAGGTATTAAGTAACTTATTAGTACACCTTTGCTGCTGATTCTGAGCTTTAAAGGCTCTCAAACAGCTATTAAATTTTCTCAGAATAAATGATCTCTCCAGCCTTTTAAATTTATTTTTTAAACCTCTGGCACCTGTTCAACTTCTCATATTACCCAGCTCTAAACTTTGGTATCTATAATCAGTTTCTTCTCACTTGTGGGTTTCAACTATCATAAAACGTAAGCATCTCCTTTTTTGTTGCTGTTGTGTTTTTCCATACTATGTAAGACAAATCCACAGAGAGCCTGTTCAGCCAGAACTTTCTGTTTTTAGTTTAGAGAGGGAAATCATTAAGCCATTTGAAATAAAACACCATTCTAAACAATTAGAACATATTTTTTCATGATTTCCAGTTAAAATTCACAGCTAGATAAACTTTCATCATATAGAAAATGTGCCTGTGTCATCTGGGAAAATACAGTTATTTAATTATCAGTTTCAAAAGGACTACATCACGTAGTAACATTTTCACCCAGAAGTCTAATTTTGTATGCCACAGCTCCTTTTACCATCTTGTAAAGTTTCCAAGTATGTAAGTGTTTATTACTCAAATCCTTTGAATCTCTATTAATTCACTAAGAACAGGCCATATTAATTTTTTTAATATCTTAAGTATCTCTTGCCGTGACTATGTGGTTTCATAATATTATTATCTTCTGAAACCATTTACCCAGCTCACGGCTAATCCTTAGTTTGAAGTAATTAACTTCAATACGGACGATTAAAGATTTCAAGAAAGACTCCTTTATTATTTGGTTATAAGAAAAATTATAAAGCTTAACAAATTATGCCAAAGAAGTTAATGGCAAAGTGACTTCTGTATTTTATTTATTTTATTATCACATTTTTAAGAGTCATCATACTCCTTAATAACACTGAACTTTCATGAGTTTCTCTCATTTTCAAATCGTTTGTCAACATAATTACCTTTTATAATAAAAAAATGTTCAATATATGTAATACTTTTAAATGTACATTTAAAATGTATTATACATTTTATATGTATTAATTTATACATTTTAAATGTATTAATAACTAGGGAAGAATTAACAATATCCTTTTAGGAAACAACAGAATTTAAGACTACTAAAATGTGTCAAGATTAAGAGAATATTCTACGTTGTCACAAATTGTATTTTCCAAAAGAAATGGCCACAACAACATCCAAATCCTTAACACTCTGATATATTGCCTCTAGAAAATGGCATCCAGAATATAAAAGAGTGGCCTGTCAATTCAGACATAAATAAATGAAGACATACTTGACCCAGGAGGTCTTTCAAATATAAATGTAAAATTAAATGCATATACATATCACAGAATCCAAAGCATATGTTGGTAAATATTCATGATTACAGGAAAGGTTTTCATTTTACAGTCATTACATGGGTTGACAACATGGGAATGTTTTCGAATAGCTGAGCCGCTATTCCTCAGTGTGGACTAATACAATATGACAAAAGAAAAATGACAACGGCCATCTCATTTGTTTCAGTATCAATTTAGAAAATAATATTTATTTCTGTTGTCCCACCATAGAATCCTGACAGAGCCCATCTACAAAGCAGAGGCTAGAATCTGTGAGTGTATTTGAGTGTTTACTTTAATTTTGTCAATTATTTTTAAGTGTATTTCTTTTCTGTAAGAGGAACTGTATCAAGAAGGAAGCCATATAAATTATTTCCTTTGTAGACTCATCATCAAAAACTGTAGAGGAGTATAAAACCGTTTGTAGTTCTTGGCAGAATAAACTAAGACCTCAGAACAAATAGAAGACTTCTTAAGCCTTTTCTTTGTCCTCTGAGCTGAGACCTAAGCAGTGAGCAAGCTCTCTGTGCTAGAAAAGAATTCCACAGCACCCAGTGCTTTATGCCTTATCTAATGATTATGGACAGAGCAGCTTCTCCGGAAGGGAGGAGCACTGCCATCGGTCTAAGAGAGGGAATATGTGATCTCATTCTAAGCTAAGGCCAGGAAGGTCAGCAAGAGGAGCGGACTTCATTTCACTCTTAGGACGAGCTTGAACGGTAGCAACTGTGCCTGGAAGCTTAGGTTTCAATTCAAGCATGACAAGAAAAATATAAAAAATAAATAAATAAAAGTGGGACAGCAAAAACGTGGGGGAAATCAATAGACTAAATGAGGTAGTGTTTGTTTTTCATTTAGTTTTGTCTATTAAGGGAATTGATTTGTCATCCAGACTATAAAATCCATGAGAGCTAATTAAATGCAAAACTCTCATTACCTAAATTTTCTCTCAACAAAGGATGGTATTAAAATGTCAGCAATAGTAACAACCTAAGAAGCCAACAGAAATGGAATCAATGATCCAGATGCAGAAATAATATTAGAGTAGCTTAGGTGTCCAGAATTTCTTTTGTTAGTGAGGGATATTATCTCACATCTATTATACATTATTTTAAAAAACAACTCGGGAGGAAAATGCTGCCAGAAAGTCTTTCAAAATATTTATGATTTTAGCATAAAATTTCTATATTATTACCAAGGCATTTGGAAATAAAAAAGCTTACACTTCTTTGAGTGTCAATTTCCTTAGCTTATGTCAAAATGTATATATTAGGCTGTATCATGTTGATAGTAATTTTGATGTAGATCTTTCTAATATTTAAAACAATATATTACACCCTTAGGAATTTTTTATTTTTCAATATATATTATGAAACTTATGTTTCATATTTGACCAATAGCTAATAATGACTTTTAATTAAGTTATTATTTTTTGTTTAATTCAATGCTTAAAAATAAAATGTTGAAATATTTAACAATATATATATTTTTTTACTTTTTAACATATTTATTTGAGAGAGACAGAGAGGGAGCACAAACAGGGGAAAGGGGCAGAAAGAGAAGGAGAAGCAGGCTCCCCACAGAGCAGGGAGCGTGACATGGGGTTCTATCCCAGGACCCCGGGATCATGAGCTGAGCCGAAGATAGATACCTTACCAACTGAGCCACCCAGGTGCCCAACATATGACTACATCTTTTATTCTCCTTCTAAGAAGGGGTACTATGTCCCTTTTACCTGAAACTTTAGTCTTTGCCTTGCTTGCATGAATACCCACTCTTGGAGCCCTCCGTCACCATGCTGTGAGGAAACTCAAGTCACATGGAGAGGCCACATGTGTCTCACCATTCATAGTTGACTGTGGTCTGTAGATCATCTCAGCCTAAATGACAGAAATGTGAATGAAGCATTACGGTAACTCTTGCCCTCTGTTGTACAAGTCATCCACAGCCTTTTGAGTCTCTCCACCTGAGATCCCAGGTATGAAGTAGAGATGTCTTCCCAAATGTCAACTATCACAGTTCCTGCCCCACACAATAAAATGGTGGTTGTTTTATGCCACTCAATTTGGTATGATTTTTAAGCCAGAAACTGAAATAAATAATACCTGTACTGCCATTAAAACTGCTTCCTTGTATTTTTCTTGTCTGGATACAGTATTAAGGTGATATACAGAATTAAAAGAGGGTTTCTCCTTTTACTTTCTCTGTTAGAGTTTCCACAAACAAGCTTTCTGTTCTTAAACCACCTTACTTACTCAAGAGAGAGAATTATATTTGACCTAAATCATCTTTTCTCGTTTCTATATATTTTTCTAATCCTGTTGTTTCAATTATATTTTCTCATGTTAAGTTTCATCTTTCCAGTGCCCAATCCTTGGAGAATCAAGAAAAAAGAAAAAAAGACTTGAAATTGCAGACTTCACTTCTTTTTGAAGTGTTTTATCTATGTCTTGAACATTCCTAATTACAGGAGACATTTTTTTTGAGATTTGGCTATTTTTTTCTCTTTAGGTGGGCATTCAGTACTGACTTAATATGTGTAGCATAGCTATAAACTAATATCCTTGCTTATATAATTTTCCTTTGGATAAACTTTAGCAATTGGCGTTCCTTTTTTGAAATCTATTTTAGTTTTAACATTAGATTAGATAAATATAAATATCGAAACTATTCAATTTTTAAAATTAACCAGAATTCAACCTATTCCTGCAAATTAGACATGCTAATTAAAGAGAACATATTTTTTACCAGATATTTCCATGTGTATTGTGTCATTTAATTTAGACACCACACTTCTAGCTATTTTCTATTATCACCACACTTTAGAGATATATTTCACAAGGATTAAGTTATTGCCTCAGATCATATAATAAATGGCACATGTGAAGTTTGAATCTAAAATCTTCTGATTTCCAGTACTTACATATAAAACACTTACCCCAGTTCCCACTATATAAAAAGCAGTCAAAATGTGTTAACTATCATTTCTAATGTCATTATTCAAAACAATATTGCATTATGCATATTTTAGTGTCAGCTTTTCTAATTTTTCTAGAATTCATATTATAGGAAGTACATCATCACTCAGCCAGATGGTATTTCCATGTTAATTTGCTTTTTAGAAATTTCAACCACTTTAGTTTCTCATGGAGATACATAAGTTTTTTATACATTATACTTTCAAAATCATACAATTTAATGCTTTATGAAATATTTAGAAATTTTACAATTTTATTTTATTTAAATAACCAAAGTTTTATATCGGTGTTCTACATTTTTATTTTACTAATGGACAACATCCAGAGTCCAAATTCTTCTTCTTTCTTTTTCTAAGTGTGTAGAGGAAAAAAAAAAATTAAATGCTTTGTTTTTCCTGAGACATCAGTGGTTCTTACTGATTGTACTTAAACATTTCTTTTCTTTCTAGAGAACATGTTTCTTCTCTGCATGTAAACTTATTAGTTTTCTTAGAAAATTTTTTGAATATTTCAATATTGCTTTCATCAGAAATAAGGATCTCATTATATTTAAATTTGTGATTATAAATCATGTTCACTTTCCTAGTTACAGTGAGATACTGTTTTGTTTTGGGTAATTATTATATTTTTGTTTGTAGATTAATAATACTTCTGTGGAAGAAAACAAGGAATGTCAGGGGAAAAATGATGAATATGCATATGGAATCTTGAATAAAAAAATATAATCATTTGGAAAAATGAACAGAAGATTGAGAAAGTTTGGAAAAGAACAAAAAAGAAAAAACTGCCTTTCACAGTACTCTCTCAGATACTTGTGGAAAGGAGTAAAATCCTATAAGGGGTGAAGTCTATCATTCTAGGCAGTGACCAGCAACAACGTCAACAGTGGACTGCATCAAAATTAGAAGAAATCGGACAAGATGTAATGCCGAAGAGAATCTTCCAAGATGACACTTGAAGAGAAATTTATATTCCAAGTATTGACTCTCTACCTCAATGCTGAAGGATGTTCATCCTTGAAATGTATGAGGGTTGTTCTTACTTACTATATTTCAATTCTGTGTTCTTTAAAAAGAGTATCCTAAGCTGACTTATGTTTTCTTATCTCATGCCCTATGTAAGTTCTTTATTGTTTTAGGAATATATACACTATGTCACCTTGGATTTCATTATTTCTTTCTGATTGTCTGAGTGTTTTTATTTTTTAGTTGTGTTCTTCATGAGATAATCTTCTCTTCTAAAATTATTTTTATGAAGAGATTTAAGATATTTCATATATATTTATCCAGTATTTCTATACATAGGAAATACTCCTTAAATAACCTAAAATTCGGAAGATAAATCTCTATGGCATCTATCTATCAATCCACCTATCATTTACTCTACCAAACTTTCTCATCAAGGTTTTACTTATGGTACTGTAACAGGAGGTTATGCAGGAATATTTTTGTCTTAGTATTTAAGTACCTTCTCCTTCTAAATAGAGATGTTGTATGCATCTATACAATGTGCTCTAAAGGGGCGCCTGGGTGGCTCAGTGGGTTAAAGCCTTTGCCTTCAGCTCAGGTCATGATCCCAGGGTCCTGGGATGGAGCCCTGCATCGGACTCTCTGCTCAGCTGGGAGCCTGCTTCTCCATCTCACTCTATCTGCCTCTCTGCCTACTCGTGATCTCTTTCAGATAAATAAATAAAATCTTAAAAAAAAAAAGAATGTGCTCTGAATTAGGAAAACTGATTTTGCTCTCCTGACTTATCAGTTATCATTCTTCTATGTATATGAATACAAGAAATTAAAAATAACTTGGTTCTTTAAAAAAAAAAGTTGATGTCCTACTCCATGGGGAATGCTGTGGTATTCCTATCCTCCATAGCCCTCGAATAGTCATTTCAACATCAAGAGACTCTTCTATTGATGGCAATGTGATAAAATATTTATGCTTTAAAATGTGTGCTTAAAGTTAGTTTACAGTGAAAAAGAATATTCAGGTAATTTATTGTATCGTATAATTTTAAATGTCATCCATTATGTTTAAGTGATGAATTTACCAATATGTAATAGTTTCTAAACTTTTACCGTATTAACAAGAGTTATTAATTACCTTAGAAATGTTTATGAGAAAGAGGTCAGAGACTAATTTAATTTATTGGAATCATTCCAAGTGAAGCAACAACACATGTATATCTTTGTACTGTTTTAGCAAAAGCAAATATTTAAAAACTACCATTTAAAATATTGATGTTACTGACTTATGTTTGTTGTTGTTGTTGAGAAAGAAGTTTGCTTCACAATTAGAGATGCTTTTATCTTCTAATGTATTTTTTTTTATATCTGAAAAGAGCTTATTTATTTATTTTTGGGTTTTTTTTTGTTTTTTTTTTTTTGAATTTTATACATTTTATTTCTTTTCAGCGTAACAGAGTTCATAGTTTTACACCACACCCAGTGCTCCATGCAATGCGTGCCCTCCACAATACCCACCACCTGGCTCCCCCAACCTCCTACCCCCCGCCCCTTCAAAACCCTCAGGTTGTTTATAACAAATAACACGGAGGACATGGGGAGATGGAGAGGAGAAGGGAGTTGAGGGAAATTGGGGGGGAGATGAACCATGAGAGACTATGGACTCTTCTAATGTATTTTGACAGACTACGCTATCTCCTCTAAATTAATCATGTTATTGTCTTTAATTTTTGTAGACTGAAAGCAAGTGGTACAGCCAGAGAAAGTTATTTAGAGACATTATTAGAGTCAACATTTACTGTAAGTTAACCTGGGATATTTACACATATTTTATTCCTCTTTTTCTCCATGTATTTTTAATATTCAGTAACTATATGGAATTAATTTTGATGCAGTGTCTGTGTATCAACTCAATGTATTTCCTTAATTCTCTAAATATTTGTTTCTTTTTAAATCAAATCTACCTAGAACATATATTAGAACATGTTAAAATTGTATTTAATACCACATGAATTTTTTTTAAGCCTGAAATGAATTTTCACTTTTTACACAAAAGCCAGAGAATATAATATGGAAGAGTGTCAATGTAAAAACAAATCATAATATTTTAGTTTAAACAGTATGAATTCTTTATTTTATACACCTAGGACCAATATTTTATCACAGGAAAATTTTAAACACACAATAATCCCCTACTGTTAAATGAGCATGAAGATTAAATCCCTTATGAAAACAATAATTTGCATTTGCATTTCCCCTGTTAATTGTATCTTGCTTCACATTTCAAATAAAATTCTGCAAAGTTGCATTATTTTAACTACAAATTAAAAATAAAGCTCTTGGCAAGGTGGTTAGTACTCTTAAAACAATGGAATTTGTTTAATATGTTTATTGTCTATCAGTGAATTCAGTATGAACTAATTTATATGAGAGTCTTAACTATTTTATCATTTCACATTTGATGCCCAATTTTATCCACTTTTATTTTTAATGCACAAACTGTGGACATATAAATGAATTCCCTACAACCTAGTCAATTAAAATACTATTTTATGTACTTTTAGGCTTTTATAATTAAAAATGCCATCATGTATAAACCTTATGTGCTTATTACAGTAGTGATTATACAGAAGTCATAATTACATTTTTACATGTAAACTGTATTATATCTTATCTAAGGAAGTTGATTTTTTTAGAATTTAAGTAAATTACATAAGTTAATGTGGCTAAAATTTCACAGTTAAAAGGCAAACACATTTCACTCCAAATGTATGGCTCTTTTCCTATAGGGCATTGTGTCTCTGTTCCTCCCCTTAGCACTCATACAGATCACTAATATTAAAAAAAAAAAAAAAAGCTAGGGGCACCTCGGTGGCTCAGTTGGCTATGCATCTGGCTTGGGCTCAGGTCATGATCCCAGGATCCTGAGGCTGATGTCTGAGAAGGGCTCCCTGCTCAGTGGGCAGCCTGCTTCTCCCTCTCTATCTGCCACCAGCTCCCCTTGCTTGTATTCTCTCTTTCTTTCCTGTCAAATAAATAAATAAAAGCTTAAGAAAAAAAAAAGCTAAACTTCCAGTAAGTGCAAGGAGAAATGATTCTTCAAAATTAAAATATGAAAAAAGAACAAGTTTGAGGATGATAGTAACATACAATATTTAGGCTGTTTAGGCTGGATATATTTACTTTAGACCCCAGTCTCAAATAAATATTATTAAAATGGCTGAAATATATTCACTACATTAACTAAAAAATAGTTTGGATGTACAAATCTTAGAATATCTGGGTGAAGGGAGAAAATAGACTTGTTGAAATATTAATGTTTCATATGCTTTTGTAATGCTTCAAGCTTTGAAGACCACCAGGAAAATAAAAGTAAAATTGTTGTTGTCATGATCTCTATTATAAAGTAATGAACAAGTATCGAGACTAACATGCAAAATCTTGATATAAGACTAGGGAATGCATTTATTATCCATTGTGTACTTTTGAGTTGGGTCATATTATAAAACAAGGTTTTGGGATTTTTAAACATTGTGTAACAACATGAATGGAGGAGTAAAGTGTGGAGGAAATTAAAGTTGTGTTGACATGTTTTAAACCAATATACTTCCTATAATCATATCGTTTAAAGAACTATTGATGAGTAGCTACGTACACAGAGATCAACAATCTGATGGAAGTTAATGCAGGGAAATTTACATAGAGAAAATAACAGTAAAGCAACTGCATTTTGGATCAATTTCTCCAAAACATGCTAGTTGACCCTAAACCACATCAAAACCTAATCTCAAACACAGATCTCAAGGTATATTCAAAAGATTTCTTCTGAATTCATGATCCTGAATAATGAATTACCAATCTATAACATTGCATCCTCTTTTCCAGAATTTAAACAGCTCTGAAAATGCTGTTCATCCTTCAATGAAGAAATATGATGTGATTGATTAGAGTGCGGTGGTACACTGGACTTGTACTGAATACATGTATTTATATTAAGCTCATCAGAGCTCAACTGACTGCTTTATCTAATAATAGAAATAATAATAATAAATGAAATATTTTTTGTGCTAGTTTGCTTTCCAACTTCAGCTATACTATTCTGTGGGGGAATTTCCCATTTCCCCCTTCTTTATTCTCTCTTCCTCCACTTTTTTTTTTTTTGGCTTTGAGACACTAAATGTTCTAAACTGCCATTTTTCTTCATTTTTTCTCATGTGAAATATTTTTAAAGTTATTATCAATGTATAACATCTAATAAGAAATTTGTATATATTTTTAAATTCAACAAGCCATTAAACAAAAGTTATAAGAATAATTATGCTTCTTTTATTTTACATTTGTGTCTTCCTTTCCCAGTTAAAAAGTGAACTCATACAACTCACTTATTTCATCAATGCACAGTCTAGTTAGCTTGATTAGTTTTTGCGTTTTGCTTATACACATTCTGTACTAGAAATACAGATTGCCTTATATTTTGCCCTCATCAGGAGTATTAGTTCCTCTGCTGCATAAGTGGATGCCTGGTGACTATATCTGGTAATTCAGAAGACAAATAGGCTGTAAGCACAGAATAACTGTTTCATTCCCAAAGTACCTGTTAGAGCAAAATAATCAGTAAATGCTGCTTGTGGGGAAAAAAAAGGCATTTCATTTCATAGTCATTTTCATCTTTGAGCACATTTAATAATTAAAATGGTGAAGTGTGATAACATGAGAAAAATAATCTATTTAGCTTCAAAATTAAGAACCATAAATAAAGAAATTCTGCTTTGCATAGAGAATTTTTAAAACTGACATTTTAGTTTTCCAAGTAAGTCATTTCTAAAACATTAACAAGTTAAATGATCTCATCATAATGAAAAAGATTATTAAAGATTAATTTTGAAAGCCTGATACTGCCATAAATACTAAGAATATTTGCATTTGTTTTGGAACTCTAATAATGTGACACTAAATTGTAATAAGGATTCTCATAAAAGTTATATTTGTTAATACATCTTTAGTGTCTACTATGTGCAAATCACAACATTAAACACTTTAGGGTTACAAAGAAACAAATATTCAAAGAGCTTAATTTCTTTTAGGGAAAACAAATAGTATTTTAGAAAGTAAAGAAAAATGCTGATAAGTAAATATTTGTCAAATTTGTACACTATGCACTTTCAAAGACAATTGATAAGAAATTGTATAGGATGACATAAAACACAAATCTGGAAATCTTGGGTGTATAGAGCTAAAGTCACATAATGGAAGGAGTTTTAGGAAGCAAGACTCTAGAGACTGATCAGACAAAGAACACTTGGAGGAAATTAGTAAGAAGCAGTAAGAACTAAAATAGACATTTGGTCAACAATTTCAAATACTCAGGAAACTCAAATAAAATAGGAACAGAGAAGTGTCTTTTCAATAAAGTGATGTTGTGGTCTTTGATTATTTTAATTTCAATTATTGTAGCTTCAAGTTCCAAAATATACATTTGGTTCTTCTTTTATATTTTCCAGTCCTTTGGTAAAAATTTTTTTTAAAGATTTTTAATTTTTTTTTATTTGACAGAGAGAGAGAGAGAGAGAGTGGGAGGGACAGAGGGAGAAGCAGACTCCATGCGGAGCAGGGAGACAGATGCGGGGCTCGATCCCAGGATCCTGGGATCATGACCTGAGCCGAAAGCAGACGCTTAACCAACTGAGCCACCCAGGCGCCCCTCCTTTGGTGAAATTTTTATATTGTCTTTGATTTCCTTGGTTATCTTAATTTTACTTACTCTAAAGTCTGCACATGATGATTAATTATCTGGATTACTTATAAATCTGTTCTTTTGACTGTTGTTCCTCATATTCTTTTGTCAGATAGTTTTGCCTTATTGCATTTCTAGTTATTTTTGCTATTGTTCTTGTGTTTGAACATTTTTAAATAATTTTAGATATGCAAAGAATTGCAAATATAGTAGGGACTGATTCTATACACTCCTCATTCTGCTTCTCCAAATGTTAACATCTTACATAAACACTTCATTTATCAAAATTAAGAAATTATATATATATAAATATATATTTATATATTTTATATATATGTATAGTATGTGCAATGTCATATTTTAGTGTGATTGCACAGACATAAAAAGGATGAGATCATGCCATTTGAGACAACATGGATGGAACTTGAAGGTGTTATGCTAATGAAATAAGTCAAACTGAGAAAGACATATACTATATAATTCCACTCATAAATGGAATCCTTAAAAAATGATAAACAAAAGCAGAATCAGAACTATAAATCAGAGAACAAACTGATGGTTGCCAGAGGGGTGGGGGATGAGGGTTGAGCCAAATGAGTGAAAGGGAGAGACATATACAAGCATCCAGTTATAGATTGAGTAAGTCATGAAAATAAAAAATGGATCATAAGGAATATAGTCAGTGATATAGTCATGGCAATGTAATTGGACAGATGGTAGCTACACTTAGAGTGAAACGTATAAACTTGTCAAATCACCAAGTTGAACACCTAAAACTAATCTAACATTGTGTGTCAACCATACTGAAACAAAAAATTAAAAAAGATGGTGTCTTCCAGATTTTTCTTCTTTAAAGTTACAATTTTTCCCTTTTTATACTTTACTTATTAGAGCAATTCACCAAATCCAGCCAATACTCAAAGAAAAGATATTTAAAATTTATCTCCAGAAAGAAGAGTATTAACGAATTTGTAAATACATGTTAAAATTACATCAATTAATATATATTTTAAGATTATTTGAGGCAATGGAGATCTCTTCTTAGGCTGACTAATATAGTATTCATCAGTGGATCATACCTGCAGTACTCATTACTATGAATTACGCATACTGATTTTCTATGACCACATAACTTCCATATTTACTTGAAATTTTTCTGTAATGAAGAGTTTCCCTTTTTCACCACTTTCTTTATTTTTCAATAGTGTATCTTATTATTTTGGACACATGAGTATATGTGTATTTATTTGAGTCTTTGAGTTATAATGAACTTCATTTATCTTGCTGCTCTAGTTGTTCCAACTTTGGCCATGGGGAGTTCTTTCCAGATTGGATCCTGTGTCCTTTTGATGATATGCCACCAATCCTTTTTTATGTATTTATCTTTTCAAACACTTCCTTATGATAGTACAAGATGCTCCATGTTCATCTTGTCCTTTCCTTTTCCTAACTAGAGTCAGTCATCTTGTCAAGGAATCCTGGTTCTTTTTGTTGGAAAATAACATTTAGAAACCAAGATCTGAAAACTAGATGTGTTCAATGTGTTCATCACTATTATATTGTCACTGCTTGTTGGAGGTCTTCTCAAGAGAAAAAGCTATCATATATACATACATATACATATATACATATATTCATGTATACATACATGTACATTCATTGTATGCAAATATTCAAATATCTCTATATATTTTTCATATCAATCTATTAAAAATAAGTTATTCTGCTAGTACTTTGTGAAGGATTTTTGCATCTATATTTACAAAAGTTATTGTTCTGTAGTTTTCTTCTAGTGATTTTATCTGCTTTTGATATTAATCTGTTTTCAGGAAAAATATGTAAAGTTTATGTTATTTATTTTTTAAATATTTAACAGTATTTTTCAATGCAGTTATTTGAGACTGAAGTTATCTTTTTTGGATTATTATAGATAAAAATAAAATTTCTTTAATAGATATGGAACTACTCAGTTTATTCACTTCTTTTTTGTGATTTTGATAGTTTGCACTTTTCAAGGAATTGGTTCATTATAGCTAAATGCTCAAATTGATGAGCATAGATTTGTTAACTGTATTTCCTATAATCTTTTGAATGTCTTTGAGATTAGTAGTAATATACTTCTTTCATTCTTTTTAAAAAAAAAATTTTTTTAAATTTATTTGTCACAGAGAGAGGGAGGGAGAGAGAGCGAGCGAGCACAGGCAGACAGAGTGGCAGGCAGAGGGAGAGGGAGAAGCAGGTTCCCTGCTGAGCAAGGAGCCCGATGTGGAACTCGATCCCAGGATGCTGGGACCATGACCTGAGCCGCCCAGGTGTCCTGACTTCTTTCATTCTTGATCTTGGTATTTTTATTTTCTATCTGTTTTTCTTGGTTAGTCTGGCTAGAAATGATCAATTTCATTATTTTTAAAAAATTAGATTCTGCTTCCATTGACTTTCTATATTATTTCTGTGTTTTCATTTTCATTGATTTATTATTTTATTATTGTTTTCTTCTTTCTACTTGCTTTTCATTTTGTTTCTTTTTTTTCAGATGTGTCCTATTTTATAATACTATTTTTATTCACTTAAGTCACTGCTTTAGCTGCATTTCATAAACTTGATGTTGTATTTTTTTTATATTTGGTTAAAATAATTTTAATTTTCTTTGAATCTTCTTCCTTGAGTGCATGAACTATTTAGATGTGTATCATTTAATTTCCCGTTACTTAGAAAGTTTCCATGTATCTTTCTGATACTTTATAGTTTAATTAAATTATGTCTTGAGATATGCTTGATATGACCTATATTCTTTTAAATTTGTTCAGGCTTATTTTATAGTTCAGAATATGGCTTATCTTGGGGAGTATCCCATGTGCACATGGGAAGAATATGTATTCTACTAACTGTTGGCTGAAGTGCTCTCTTTTTTTGTCCAGACTTTTTTTAAAAATTTTATTTATTTATTTGTCAGACTAGAGATCTCAAGTAGGCAGAGAGGCAGGCAGAGAGAGAGAGGAGGAAGCAGGCTCCCAGCTGAGCAGAGAGCCTGATGCAGGGCTCGATCCCAGAACCCTGGCATCATGACCTGAGCTGAAGGCAGAGACTTTAACCCACTGAGCCATCCAGGTGCCTCTGTTCATATTTTCAATAGGGAAAATTTCCTGCATGATTTGATACCTAAGAATAATATTATATTCCTCCAGAGAAAAAATTATATTTGCTTCTAGCAGGCATTTAAGCCAAAGATATCTATATACAGAACTTGAAAGATCCTTGAACATAGTTGGAGAAAATAATATTTTATTATTTTATTATTATTATTTATGCATAATATTTTCACTAACCTCTAATAAAATTTTAGCACTTCATTGTGATGGTTACAAGCTACAGTAGTATTTTTAAAACCTAACCGCTTTGTCACCAATAGAAATCACAGGTATTTTGATGTCACAACACATATGTTGAAGATATCTAAACACATTATTTACCCTCATCACTACTTAAAAATGCACTAATAAAGAAGCATGGATCTTTATGTATTTTCCTTTCTTTGGAAAAACAGCCTCCTAACCAGTTTCTTGTATCTGTCTTGGCTGTTCCTCACAACAACCGATTCTCTGTATTATTGCTATTGATACATTTATTCTATACATGCAGATATAGAGATATGCTATAGACATACTGTTTATCGATACACGCTATCATATATCTATACTACCAAACAGATATGTGTTGAATAAGTGAGTGAATTCATTTCTCAGTTTTTTCTCCATTTTCTTCTTTTCCTATTTTCATTCCTAACATAATTTGAATATAGTAAGATTACATACTGCTCAAGAACTATAATGAGATTTATTGGATAGATGTACTAACTTTTTATAGTCATTGTGATAAGTTATAAAAATTTAGTACCTTAAAGCAACACAAATTTAGTATTTTACAGTTCTATACATCAGAAGTCTGATATAGATCTAACTGGCTAAGATAATAAGGCATTGTCATGATGTACTACTTTCTGGAGGGAGGCCCTAGTATCCATTTCTTTGTCTTTATTATTATTGTTCTCGTGATTCCATTTTCCTTGGCTCATGGCCCTGTCCTTCCATCATCAAAGTTAGCTACCTTGGGCCAGTTTTCATGCTGCCATCTTTCCGACTCTTCTTCTAATTCCTTCTTCTACTTTTAAGGACTCTTATGATTACATTGAGCATAGATAATTCATGATAACCTCTATTTCAAGATTAGCTGATTAGCAACTTTACTTCCACCTATGGCCTTAATTAAACTTTGCCAAATAACCTAACATATTCACAGATTCTAGGAATCTTTAAGGAGACATCTTTAAGGAAAAGGTATTATTTTTAACTACTGTAATAAATAATGTAAGTATTTATCTTTTCCATTAATTTCTTTCATGCAAGAATAAAAAAACTAGAAATATATCTCAAGAATATACTTTGATATGGCAACAGCACATGGGGGAAAGATTGTGTTGTCCCAGGCACCTGGGTGGCTCAGTCATTAAGGGTCTGCCTTCAACTCAGGTCATGATCCCAGGGTCCTGGGTTTGAGTCCCACATTGGGCTCCCTGCTAGGCAGGAAGCCTGTTTCTTCCACTCCTACTCCCCCTGCTTGTGTTTCCTCTCTCACTGTGTCTCTCTCTGTCAAATAAATAAAATCTTAAAAAAAATTATATTATCCCTATAAAACTTTAAAACATTGACAAAATTTTAAGACATTAAATATATATTTTTTCTATTTAGAAGACTACTAAGTATAAAGGTTTACTTAGGATTTTTAAAATTAGCAATAATTTTTTATGAATCAAGGATTTATTAAGTCATACATGCAAAACATACTGCTAATTGCATTAGCAAAAGATCAATGTAAAGACACCCCTCAATTCTACAACTGTCAATTTAAAAAATTTTGTTGGTTGAAAGGTGTCTTCTTGTCAGTGAGTAAGTTGTACAGAACTTTGTTAGCCTGAGCAGGGCCTTACAGAACCTCATAGATCCAGAGGAACATAGTTAGGCAGAGCAATAGGAAGGGCATGTCCATCGGGGTTAAGCCAAGAGGAGGGTCACCATTAGTCAAGGTACATGGTTGGTAATCTGGCAAGACAGTGATGTTAAGAAAATTTATAGTTTAGGAATATCTAAAATATTTCAAAAACTATAAAGCAGCCACATGTGATTTTTACACCTATTTCCTAGAAAACTAAAGAAACCACTTATTAGCATTGAATAAAGTAGCAAAGTAAGAAGAATGCACTTTTACTAACCTACAAGAAAATGTCTAATGCATTATCAGAAAGATTAAATAATACAAGGAGGCATATTGCTCATTAAGAAGGGGTTCTATAAGAACTAAAGAAAAGCAAGAAAAGCACTAAGAAAAGCAGTAAGTTAGCAACTATGGGCATGACCAGTTCAAAGATGAATTAAATGCCCAATTTCAGGAAGGAAGGCAAGTCTGAGAATAAGTAAAGTTTAAAACTACTTAGTGGTAACACTGACCTTTCTTCATCACTTACTGCATTAGTGATTAACCTTTTAAAATTTCACCCATGACACTTTCACTCACTTTAATTATGGCATGTACAATATGGTACAAATAATCTCCATGTTTTGTCGAAATAGTCTCTTCAACCTCGGATCACCACACCTGCTGCACACGCCCCACCCAGGTACACTCACGGTTAGAACAGACACTTTGTCAGAGGGACATAGGAGTAAGAGGTGTGTTCAAACTCTCAGCAAAAGCGAATACACTGTTTTTGTTTGTTTGTTTGTTTGTTTGTTTAAATCTCACTACAAAATTAAAAAAAAGATCGATCCAAAGAGTTGAGCCATTACACTCATTCCATTATGACATTCAGTACAGTGTTAGGGAACAGATAGGCATTGATAAACTAGGGGTGCGTTAGCAACGTTTCATTAAGGAGGCTGTGCTGCTTTCCATATCAGAAACTTCTTCAGAAGTGTCTGTATTTCTGTATTTCCAAAGAGACACTGCAGACTCTTCTTAAAGACAAGGGTCTTGAATGGTTTGGGGCTTACTGTTCTCAGCAAAATGCAACTTAGTTCACAAAGTATTTTGGCGATTCTTAATGTGAGCAAGAATTGGAGCTTTTGAAAAATACGGCTTTAAGAAATCTTGTCATTTTAGAGCTAAATTTTAATATAATGGGTAAGTTTGAGGTTTTACACTTTAAACAAATAAAGCCTAAAAATTACTGATTGGTTCAAAGTAATTTTATGAAAAAAAACTAATCTGTCACAAAAACTTGAAATTGAGTGCGCAGTTTCCACCATTTTTAAGCAAAACGTACAAATGTTCCAAGGGGCAGGGCAGGAGAGGGCCCCAGACAGTTAAACAGTAGGCATTTTCTTTTCCTCCTCTTGATGAGAGTGGAGCAGAGAACTCCTCTAACAGCTTCATCACAGTCTTGACCCTCCCTGTGTGAGCAGGGAGAGATCCAGGCATTTTGAAGCACCGACGCCCTTACCATGGCCAAACCCTGCGTCTAGGTGATGGGAGTCAGATTCTTCTCCTTCAGTTTCTCGATTGTGGCTTCGTCCTCCCTGAGACCAAGTTTAGTCCCCACTAAGATGATGAGGGTTTTGGGGCAGCGGTGTCCTACTTCAGGGTGCCACTTTGCTCCAATGTTTTCAAATGGTGCAGGACTCACAAGAGAAAAGCAAATTAAGCATACATCTATTTGCGAATGGGACAGGCTATGAAATATGTTAATCTTCTTGTCCAGCTGTATCCCCAAAACCCAAATTGACCAGTTTCCCATCTGCCACAACATTGGCAGAGTAGTTGTCAAACACAGTGGGGATATATTCTCTAGGAAATTCATGGCTTTGTAACTGATCAATAGGCAGGTTTTACCTACATTTCTGTCTCCCACCACTACACACTTGATGGCCTGGATGGTGCAGGGTGGGAGCTGCTGTCCTGGCTGCCTCGCCTTTCACTGAGCTGAAGCCAGAGCCCAATCTATTAGCAATATTTCAGCGTTTCTTATATTAATTCTCTTTATATAAAGCAAATGAATACAATGGTTAAATCTACATCTATAGAGCTCATCGAGAATAGTATTTTGGTCATATATTTTTCTAACCAATCTGGAAAAATATCCAAAAATGAATTTTAAATGATTTAAAAATCACTGTTAATATTTCCTCAATGTTACTTTCTATGTTTCATCTGAGTAAGGTTTAAAGTCATAGAAAGAATTCCAAAATTGATTACTCAATGTATCATTTATTTTTTATTATAATCTATTACTGATCAATTCTTATCATGAATCACTGACAATCACAATGCTAATAACAATTTGGGGAGATTATATGAAGGAGTTTATGAAGTAAAGAAATTGTTAAATGAGTTTATTTCAACCATCCAATTTTAACACTTTAGTATGTGGTATTTTGATGATCACCAAGTCCAAATAGATAAGTAGTATAAATTAATTACAGTCAGCTGGTGCATCTTACTTTCATCTGATGCATTAAAATATCAAATATTAATTTTACTTTATGTTCTTTTGTCAGGCTGGATTAGTTTATTATGTTCGGATACATGCAAACATATATTTTGTGGGAGGTTAAATTACATAGGCTTAAACATTTCCACAAAAGGTGATACACACATGAATCTCCTTTGAGATATAAATTATTTAGATGTTGCTATGTAGAAATCTGGTTTCTGATATTGCTTATTGAGCCATCTGGAATTCATGAATTGATAACAACTCTAGTCTCAGTGACTTTCAAAACAAAGATGTATATTCTCTCATTACATGTAAGCTACAAGTTTGCTGTGATTTTGTGCTCTGTGTCTTCAATGGGATCAACACGACTAAAACATGCTGGCTTTGAAACAGATGGAAAAGTTCAAGTAAGCTACTGAAAAATGTAGTGGCTGTTAAAGGTTCTTCTCAAAGCTGTCATGTCACTTCCACTCAAATTCTACCTCCAGAAAAATTCACATGGCCAAGCTGCACAACAAAAGAGGCAAGGACAACTCTTCCCACAGGAGACTGCTGCAACTGACAAAGGGCAGTGGTGTGCAATCATTACAGAGTCTCAGAATGAAATTAACAGAAAGTAAAAATATAAGCTAGCTGCCTCTCTTGTTTCCAGATTTTCCCTTTCTCTTATCAGCAAAAAATACACACCACTATATGGAATGCATCCCAGTCTCCCTCTGAACTAATGTTATACTCTGTGTGAGTTATTTTGGTAGACTCAGAGATATACAGAATATTTTATTTGTAGGGTGCCTGGATGACACAGTTGGTCGAACACCTGACTCTAGTTTTCGGCTCAGGTCATGATCTCGGGGTCATGCAATCAGGCCCCACTTATGACTTTATGCTTAGCTCAGAGTCTGCTTGGGATTCTTTCTCCATTTCCCTCTGCCACTCCTGCTTGTTGTGCTCTCTCTCTCAAATAAATAAATAAATAAATAAATAAATCTTTTTTTTAAAAAAGTATTTGATTTGTAAATAGGTTTTGATATCATCTAGGCAATCCCACTTATTGTACCAATTAAGAATCAGAGAGTTCAACATATTTCCTTGATGTCCTAAAGTTAAGGAATAGTATGACTAGAACATAGGTCCTCTGTCTCTAACTTTATTATTATTTTTTTCTTTTGCATGAGATCTTTACCCTCAGAACATTTTCCAGACTGAGAAGAGGGATCAGACATATGTGGGAATAGACCTTGAATGAAGAGAAAACAATCTAACACCTCAACAGAAAATTAGAAGCAGCACCTATTGGAGCCCTTGGAAGAAAGGAATTGGCTTTATGTATTTCCAATTAAGTCAAGTGCATAAGTCTGATAAGATCTGAAATGGAATGGTTAAACAACTGTCCTGTAGTCTTTCCTCTAACTTCAAGAATGCCCGAGAATTTGACTTTCTGTATAATCTTCCTTGTATTCTTTACTCATGCAATATATTGGAATGTATCAGATACAAAATAAATGATAATCCTGCTGAGCTTGCCATGTAGCTAGCTGCCTGCTCAGATTGCTAATTTATAATATAGGATTGGTTAGTAACCATTAGATGATGCAATGTGGTTAAGCTAGAGAGCAGGGGCTACACATGTCATTCCCAGAAGGCTGTGTGACCAGAAAAGTAAGACCTAAAAGAATGCCAGAGACAATTCCTTAAACTGAGGAGTTCCTCATCTACTCGGCTGAGTCTGTTTTGATCACGTGTGTCTCAGTACCAAGTAATGAAGACAATCAGAAGCTGCCCTGAAAGTCAGGAGAATCTGCTATTCTGTTGTGTGTGCTCTGTTGGCTGTCATCTGTGTTTCATTAAAGCTAAATAGACCTGGTCTACTGTGTCCCAAGAGTGTGAACATTTGTTCAAGACCAAGGCTACTGTTGGTGGTGGAGAATAGTGGACAATTCAGAATATATGCCCATTAGTTTTGAAGGCAATTTTATATATATTTCTGGCTTTCTCTCTTAAAATATATGAGATAGTCACTGCATAACAGATATCATTAGGAGTATCACAGAAATTTCAACGGTTAGTGATCTTTGATTCACATTTAAGCTAATCCATTTATTAGATGAATTTGGAAGTTACTAAGCCCAATTGATTCTAAATATCCTGACCTACAAAATATTACTTTTGTTTCTGCTAGTGAATAAAGTTTATTCATTTTTTTTGATGCATAGTAGATGCTCTTCAGAAGTTAGTTATTATTTTTAAAAGTTAGTTATTATATATTGTCCTTCATTTTCTGAAATTTTAAATGAAAAATATATACATGTATACACAAATATTTTCCTATCTCACATTTTATCCATTGGATTGGATTAATTTCAGTAATAGTTTACAGTGCACAAAATTCTCAATATTTAGTTGATGATCCCCATATTGAAGTTAGATTGTTAGAGTCAGAATCAAAATAAAAAGCTGATTAAATTCAAAACAAATCAAATATATTTTTCAGGAGAACATACTGTCTTGTTTTGAAAAAAAAAAAGAATAGCGAAATTATATTTGTAAGAATTAATTTTAAAGGATGCATATAACTGAATAATGAAGGTTTTGTAAATTTTTCTCATCAATTATGTTAATCATGATGATATAATTTAAATTGGAAAATTTGTTACAACTAAAAATTCAGTTATCTTATGATTACTTTTACTTTTGCATATTGCTCCACGTAATTGCGATCGCCAGTTGAGAGTTATTTACGCTGAACACTTCATTATGGTTGTTGCATGTTTAGAGAAATCCCACCACAAAAAAGGAGAAAAAAAAATTTTTTTTTTAGATTTGACCTTGGAGGGAGTTTGAGATTGAAATACATGACATCTGTGAAACACTCTGAGCCTCTCTGAAGTAGTTGTAATATTGTGTGATCTGTGATATTACATTATCACAGAAATCTAAAAGATTATGAGAGAGCAATGTATTAAAGACAGTTTGTCCTTCAACAGATGAATCTTTGACAGATCCCCAGGCAAAGGCTGGGATGTTGGCACCACTGTCAATTGTATTCCTGAAGAGAGAGATGTAACAGCCACAGAACTATGTCTTATATGCTACTTTTTAAATTTTTTATAACTGATACTGATAGTGAAAAAGAAGAAAAAATGATGCAAATAAATAAAAAATTAACATGCTACTTTCCTTAGTCTTTTTTGAATACTTGTCTATTTAACTATTCCACAAAGTAAAAAAAAAAAAAAATGGTGCCAGTCACTTTAAAATGGAAAATTGCATGCTTGATTAAGTTTATAGAATATTTCCTGAACTACGTTTTACACATGAATGCTTCTATAAACAATATATATTTTTATTCCAGAAAAGAGCCCCGATATAAAACTCTATTATAAGTGTCCTAGAGAAGCTATTCTCAGCTTGGAAGTGCAATATAAAATTTCATATTAGTGTATCTGGATATCTGGATTGGCACTGAAACCAATGTTTGTAGTTTGGGGATTTTATTTTTACCATTTGTGCACTTCTAATTAATTTTAGGATTTACAGCATATAATAAAAAGCCATAGACTTAGAGATGAGGGAATATTTTTCAATATGCATTTTGTCTAAAATTTACTACAAGCACCAACTTGTTTATTAAAAGAGCTTTTTTTCTCTTTGTGATACAAAGATAGTGTCAGTGCTGTGGGGTTTTATTTTGTTTTGTTTTGTTTTGTTTTTGTGCAGGGTTTTTGGCTACTGCTATAATATATTGTTTATAAATGTAACTAGTACAAGAAAAAAACAAATTTACACAAAAGGGTAATTTTACATTTTAAAAAATATTACAAAATTGTTTTATATGGGTACCAAACCAAATGCGAAATACCATGCAGATTAAATGTGAATACTATACAGTATATACTATAAAATAGGTAAACTCTGAAATCCAAGAGAGTTAATTTGACAGACACTTATTTTTCACTCATGCTGTTTCTGATAGAAGCTTGCAGGAATTCACTATGAGGGGAAATTTTTTGGTTCACATAGACATTCTGGAATGCAAGCTGATGAAAGCTCTGCCTCTTTCAGCTTTGGTTTCTGAATTTGTTCTGTGTGTTAATATCCAACCAGGACATTAGGCAAGGTAGAAGATGAAGGAAAATGCATGGGAAGATTTACTGAGTAGCACTGGAAGAGCTTGTACATCACTGCTGTCCATGTTTTTTGTCGTCATTGTTGTTGTTTTTTAAGACTTTATTTATTTATTTGAGGGAGAACAACAGAGATAGCAAGAGTGAGCACCATCCAGGAGGAGGGAGGTTAGATCCCAGGATCCTGGGATCATGACCTGAGCTGAAGGCAGCTGCCCAACCGATTGAGCCACCCAAGAGCCTCATTGACCATATTTCATTGGCCAAAATTTAACCACATTGCCATAAGTAACTACAAAGGATGTTAGAAAATGTATAGTCTAATTTTATGCCAGGGATTTAAGATAGTTTGAAAGTACGTCACAGGAAGCGTAAGTACCTTATGCAATGCCATATAACTAAGATAGACAAGACTCACAACTGATGTCTTCTGAGCCAATAAAAAATACATCTATCTCTTAATAATTTATTTGTTTTTTTTAGTGCTTTCCAGCTAGTAAAGAGGATTCACTTTTGTTATTCTCTTTGATTTGCACCATACTTCTATGTGAAAGTAATATTATTATCATAGACATTCGTATAATGAAGTATCAATAACACAAATTATTTAGGCAAACAGGCAGGGACATGAAGCCTTGGTCCATCACTTGTGAGCTATTAATTTTGTGCAAATTACTTAGACTTTATCATCTATACTTTCCTCAGAGATTAAAATACCAACAACATAGGTACCTGGGAAAAAATACAATATAACAAAACATGTGCAAAACATATAGACAAATAGACTAGGGAAAGATAATTGAAACTTTAGAAATAGACCTGAACATACATAGTCACCAGATTTATGACAGAAGTTCCCCTGAAATTTGGATCAGTTAAAAATTTGTATGGAATGAAATGAACCTTTATTCCTACCTCAAATTAAATAGAAAACATAGTTTAAGTGAATTATAGACCCTCATAAATTAAACATAAAATACAATGGCTTCTAGAATTAAACTCTAAAATATTTGTATGGGGGGCGCCTGGGTGGCTCAGTTGGTTAACCGACTGCCTTCAGCTCAGGTCATGATCCTGGAGTCCCGGATCGAGTCCCACATCGGACTCCCTGCTCGGCGGGGAGTCTGCTTCTCCCGCTGACCTCTCTCCTCTCATGCTCTCTCTCTGTCTCTCAAATAAATAAATAAAATCTTTAGAAAAATAAAATATTTGTATGACCTTGGAGTAGACAAAATTTCTTAGATAGAATATATAAAAACACTAAAAGAAAAAATTAAAAGAAAAAATATTTTGGATTTTATTGTAATTCAGGGCTTTTTAAAAAATGGATATTATCAGGATGCTAAGACAAACCACATACAAAAGTGTATGAATGACAAATACATTTGACATAGAATATGTATTTCAAATTTTTTTAAATTTATTTATTTGACAGAGATCACAAGTAGGCAGAGAGGCAGGCAGAGAGCGAGGAAGGGAAGTAGGCTCCCTGCTGAGCAGAGAGCCCTATGTGGGCCTCGATCCCAGGACGCTGGGATCATGACCTGAACTGAAGGTAGAGGCTTTAACCCACTGAACCACCGAGGCACCCCTGTATTTCAAATATTTAGAGTGTTTCCTACAAATAAGAAAAATAAGTAAAATAACATAATAAAAAACAGACACAAATTTAAGTAGACACTTTATACCAGAGCACATTCAAATGATCAGACTTGGAATTCCTCAGCAACATACTCATTAGGAAAATGTAAATTAAAATCTCAATAATATGCCTATACACACTCACCGAAATGACTACGATTAAAACTACTAAAAGTTTGAAGTAGTAATGAGGTATGGAGAATCTGGAGTACCCCTGTATTGATGCATCTGTTTTGGAAAACTGTTTGGATGTTTACAAAATGTAGTATATTTGGTAGCTGGTCTCCAAAGATGGCCTCTCAACCCTGGCATTCCAATATTATCTTTACTGCTTTTTCAATCAGTCTTCCCTTTGCAACTGGCTGGAACAATTAAATAAGGCAGATGTGGTATTTTGAGATATCCAGTCTTGGCCATCAGAAGTCTTGCAACATCTTGTTGGATCTCCTGGAACGCTCTCCTTTGACACTCCCTCATAGACTCCACTGTCCATTTTTGAGAATCCCAAACAACATGTAGAAACAAAGGCAATGAGTAAATGATTTATTTGAAGTAACTCCCAACTGACAAACAACATTAACTGTCTGTTATGGGATTGAGTCATTTTCCATTTCTGGTTCAGTTACAACTTTAGATGATTCTAGACACAATCTAAAGACAGCAGCAATAATCAAACAACACATTTAAATCAGTGATCTCGTACCTAAGTAAGTTCCTAAGATATTACATATATATCTTACAAAACACATGTACAAAAATATTTATAGTAATACTACTCATTCAAAAAAACTCAAATGTCCATTAATGCGGGGAAACATGAACAGGAGGGAGAAGTTGGAGAATTAATAAGTTAGTGTCAAAGTTGGTAGCATTTGTAGTGGCAATAAACCCTTCAATGAGACGTCAGGTATACCACAGACATTGAAGGCTGCAAGATAGTAGTGATGTTATAAATAAAGTGACTGTTTTGCAGTTAGCTGCATATCTACAATTTAAAGTTGTAATAATGGTTGGGTTCTCCCTGTAAGGAGAATAGAAAGAAAGACTTCCAGGAAAACCTATTTTATATGTTCTTCTTTCTCCAGTTTTATAAAGTGGTATTAGGGGAATAAAAGTGTTACACTGCAAAGACAAAGAGAACTGGACAGAGGAAAAAAGTGAATAAAATGTTTAAAATTCTTTGAAAGAAAAAAACCAGGAAAAAGAATGTGAAGTGACTTTTGGGAGCCAAAGAATTTAGAGTCTAAGCAGGAAAAGGGGGAGATTAACATAAAAATCAGTTTCTGTATAGAATCCCTAAGATATTCAAAACTTAAAGAAAGAGTAGCATGTACGAAGTAACCAGATACCTACATTTCCGTGTCCTGTAAGAAAACGTACCAAGTAACCAGATACCTAGATTTCCGTGTCCTGTAAGAAAACAGAGGGCTTTCTCACAGGGGAAATTGAACCAAAGGGCTCCAGACATCACAAAACACCAAACATACAGGCATGGGACATAGGATTTGAAGCTATAGTTAATGATGCAATACAAATGTCGCTATTAACCTTCATCATCCTCTTCTCTATTTTACATTCTTAACGAAAGTAGACAGACACAGGTAGTTCATGGTCCCCATCCCCAAATCTTGCAGGAAACTGAACTGTCACATCTGAGACAAGGGAATCTCCAAATGAGAAGACGGAATCACATGTAAAATCGTGAACGTGTCCTTCACACACTCTTTCACAGACATGGTCAGAGCTCCTTCACCTCTCGTTGCCTCACCTTAAACAAGGAGGGTCGAAGATCACCAGATATTTAAGTAGATCCTTAGGGATGAAGAACAAACTAAAATAAAGAGACAAACTACACATTCGGAAGGAAGAAGGCAGGTGCAGGGAGCAGAGCAAAACTTAATGTACTGAACATATTCAGAGAGATAAGATATATTGCTGCTATAAGACACGAAGTCATGCTATGATGAAGGTTTTGAGGATAAGAAACACCTTTAAAGATTTAAAATATGATAACTACAATTTGGAGGTAAAAGTAGCAGAAGGGTTCAAAGATAACAGAGCAAGGAATCAAACACATGGAAAATACGAGAAAAACACAAAAGACCTACAGGAACATAAACAGGAAACAAAAAGCAAAATAAAGACACTTATTATATTTAATATGTAGGGAATGTAGTAGAAATACATTTCATTGATTGACATATTAGGCTAAACAATTAATGAATAGCCAGTGTTGAATAAAAATATTTTTGAGGTGTAAAAAGACTAACAATTTCATATCCTATGTAGTCTTCTTTGTGAATCAACTGAAGGAGTCATTCAGAAAATAAAGCATGAAACCAAGAAAAAATTAGGACATTGCATTTAAAAAGAAATAAGCATCCAACACAGATGAGTAGTAGATAGGAGTCCCAGAACCATAATTTAGTATCAGACTTGTAAATCTACTTCCTGTTGCAGATTACAACAGTACACCCATGGGCCTTGCAACTGAGAGATTATCTGATAAATTTATGCATTTGTGAAAAAGTAAGATATATCTATGTATTTGAAAAGCTGATGCAGCAAATTAAGGGAAAAATAGTCATTGATAAAAATTAAGTAAATGGATTATTTAATTATTACCTCCCAGAAAAAATATGTTGCCAAGAATGGAAAGATCAGTTCAGAAATGAATATTAATACCCTTGACATATTTTTCATAAAAGGTATATATACACATATACATAGTTAGGAAAACAAAAACAGAAAGCAAAAAGCAAGTAACCTATACTGTTTATCCTTTTATTACATAATTTAATATAACAAGAATATATTTAATAAGTTGGCATTATTTGCCAAGTAACAGTTACAAACATAGAAGTTGAACTTTACGTTGCAGATGTTTGAGACATGTTAGAAGGGAAAATGTAATTTATACTATAATTTATTTTTCCTTTACATTTAAAGAAGGATATCACAAAAGAATAATTTGCCACTTGAGAGATAAGTAGATAGGTAAATAGATATTTGCTCAACTGCAGTTTATTTGTAGTTTTCTTATTACCTCAGGGAATGGTATTTGACAGAATTTGACAGAATACCATCAATCCAAATAAAAATAATCTGTAAGTCCAAGGCATCGGTATCATCTCTAATTATGAATTTTTGTCTTTGTGTGTCCTTCTTTTGAACAGTAAGCACAAGAAAACATATAAAAGTTACTTGAGATAAATTAAAACCCCAAATAATTAGAGGTTAGAGAGTTTCATAGATTGGAAGGCGCATAGTACAAAACTCAATATTGTGAAGATGTCAGTTCTCAAAAAAATGTTCTAAAAATCTGATTCGTTAAAAAAAAAAAAATCTTCTAAAATAAACAAATAAATATCCTAACTCCCTAAAAAAATTTGATTTGTTGGGAGGAGGAGCAAGATGGCGGAGAAGTAGCAGCTGAGACGACATCAGGCAGCAGGAGATCAGCTAGATAGCTTATCAAACCACTGCGAATACCTACAAATCCAACAGGAGATCGAAGAGAGGAAGAACAGCAATTCTGGAAACAGGAAATCGACCACTTTCTGAAAGGTAGGACTGGCGGAGAAGTGAATCGAAAGCGACGGGAGGATAGAC